>VZTL01056024.1:2284-29288 GCA_013400535.1 Scopus umbretta | reverse complement strand
AAAAAAAGTGCAGTTTGGGGTTTTGGTTTTTTTTTTTTTTTTTTTTTTTTTTTTTCCTGGGCATTTACTGTAAGGTGAGATGAAGTTTGAGGGATTGCCTGGAGATATTTGATACTTGTTTCTGGAATGAATGCAGTCGTTATTGATTTAGAAAATTTGCTGGGGATTGTATTTAATTCTAGTTCAAAGGTTTTCTGTCTTTTTTCTGCTTTCAACTTCATTGCCAAGGGCAGCTAGAGCAGGGCCAAGTACTGTGCAAATGTTACGAGCTGTGTTGTGGCCTGGTTTGCAGCTTCCTGTCTCTACCAGGTTGCTGACGTTTTGTCAGGGCTGCGGAATGATCGCTGAGAGTTAAAGCTGGCAGCTCTTACAATCTTTCCTTTTGCTTTTCTAGCTAAGCGAGGCGTCTGCTATTTTGACTTTCTCCCAGCCCCCACGCCATACAGGGCTTGCTGTGTTTGGTGGGTTTGAAAATCTCTTTTACACAGCAGGTTTTGCGTGAGTCCGACTGCTGGAAATGGGTTTCAGATGTTTCCCCAGCTCAGCCCTGGGCCTGCATCTTGTAAGCTGAAGCGTTTCTATAGGAACCATATGCCATCTCTCCTGGCGCTCCCCCCGCAGCTCCCTCTCGAGCATGCCCAGTGCAAGCCTTGACTTGGGCTCAACTCTCCCTGTGCAGTAACGGGCTGCACATATGGGGCTATGAATGCGGTTCCTGATGAGCTCCAGCTCTTTGTCTTTGGGAGAAGGAGGAAGAGGTCGTGCCCAGAACTGGAGGATCTGCCCGGTGTCCTCTGAGACCCTCACTCCTTGGTGGGCTTGTGGAGAATGCTTGCTTGTTTGGCCAGGGGGAATTTACTGGATATTCTTCAGGAGGGCTTCACAGAGGTAAATGCATGTCCCTAGACTCACACAGACCTTTCCGGGGCAAGGCAGCGTGCTTTTGTGCGGCATCTCTCAGGAACTGTTGTCTCCCAGTGCTTTGAGGAACAGAGAAGGCGAAAAATGAGCAAGATTTCAGGGCAGGAGAGCTGCTTACTAACAGATGGGCATACTGGGCAGATCAGCCTGGGGTCTGCAAATAAGCAACAGTTTTTTGAAGAGTTTGTGGCTGGTTTAGAGCTGCTGTTTTTAGCTCAGAGTTTTTACTCTCTTTGCTGCGCTTTACTGTTGTACCAGTAAATAATATAAATGCGGCAAGGTTATGGAGCAGAGTTTATTTTAGAGAATTGACTCCTCTCCTGAGTATGTGAAGTCTCTATGTCTGAAGACTGTCAGCCTGTAAATCTGCTTTGCAGGGACACATTTCTTGGGAGAGGCTGACAAAGAGCAGGCTGGCTGTTTTTTTCCCCATCTTGTTCTGTAGGCTGAATCTCTACGGGACTGAAATTCATCTTGGTCAGAAAAATGTAATTTAGAAAGTGTTCTTTATTTGCTTATTCTGCTGTTAGGGAGACTAATAGATCATAAAATAAGGAGTGAGAAGTACCAAGACATTCCAGAGATGGGAGTCCTGTAACTGCATGAGGAGTGCAGATTGCTGTCGGCTTCCCTCTTTAGGGTGCACGAAAAATTAGTTCCGTTGGACTCTCTGTGGACTGAGTACAAAATGCCAGGGCAGCCACTTCCATGGCCTCTGCATCGTGCAGACTGTGCTGGAGTATGGTTTCCTGTCTGTAAGCTGAAAAGCAAGGAAAATTAAGGGGGCTTGTGGGGAAACCAAACGGTGGCTGCTATTCCAAGAAAGCAAATGCTTTCTCACCTGGTGGCAGGGGTAGTCTCTTGATGTGTTTTATTCTTTCTTAGAGTTCACAGCTTATTTTCGTTTGTGTTTATTGTTTTTGCAAGCTAAACTTGCAAAGTTTAGCTGTCACCAGACTGTTCTGCCGCCCTACTCCATTTTTCACAGAAAATGAACATCCCTCCTGGGCTAACAGCACCAGTCATCTTCGGGAAAACAAACTGGGCGTGAAACTTGAGCCTCACAGCTTCACACTAGCTACAGGTTCCCCTTGATTGCTCTGCATAACTGTGTAAATACTCCATACCCTCCTCCACAGAGTATCTCAGTCTCATTTTTAGCTAGCAAAGGTATTGCTTTAGCTCAAGCTTGCACTTCATGTGCTCAAGGGAAGCAGATCCTTCTCTGGCATAAGCTTATAGGAACCTGTATATTAATAATACAATTAATAATGGGAGCAAAGAACAGTTTTACATTCAGTGCTAGCCCCACCATAGCTGTCTGGTTTTACCCACAGACTGCTCAGCTGCGGAGAAGTCGTCCCTCTCCCACCATAAAAACAGATTTGTTCTCATGTTTCCCACTTGGTATCTCTCTGCCACATCACATGCTTCACATTATAACAGAAGTAAAATTAAAATCAATTTTGCAAGTGCGGAACCTGTGGTACAGAGAGGTAAAGTGACTCGCCAAGGACATGTGTCACATCACAGACACAGTTGGGAATGAGCAAGAACCCTGTAATTCCGTGCCTTCTGTTTTGATCCACCAACTGTACTTCCTCCCCTATCTCTTTGTACCTTAGGTGCCTGTTTATAGAAGTCCCTGAATGTGAAACAGTGTCCCAAGGTGTATGAGCCCAACACAGCACTAATGTTAGAAGGCTGGGAGTGGCTACTAAACCTAATGTTTGGGTATAAAAACAGATTCAGGATAAAAAATCAGACAATTTAACACAAGCAGTAAATAGGGGTATTGCAGGAAGTGCCTTGCAGATTCAGTGTCTGTTCTTTTGATAGAGCATCTTTTCTGGCCAGGTGGCTTTTCTGGTGACTAGATACTTGGAAATACAAGGACGTACTTCCAAACCTGTGCATTAACACACACAAGTAAGTAAGTTGCTAGCAAGCTCCTACGTGTATGTGTAGAGCTCAGATGCAACCCTATGCATGCTTGGGACCTAGAGGCCAGGTATAGTTCCAGTTTCTCGAGGGATATTGATTGTGTGTCTCTGTCTTGCACCTTTGGTCAATAAACCATGCCTGTAAAGTTACCCAACACAGCCAAGATGCTACAGGCAAGTTTCTTTTGTTCCTTTGCATTCTTTTCCCTCTCTGTCCATCCTGCTGGCAGAGAGCCACCCCATCAGCCTCATTATCTCATGAGCAGGAATGAAGAATGCAGCAT
The DNA here is from genome assembly GCA_013400535.1 of Scopus umbretta. Lineage (NCBI taxonomy): Eukaryota > Metazoa > Chordata > Aves > Pelecaniformes > Scopidae > Scopus > Scopus umbretta. The sequence goes on along the minus strand of VZTL01056024.1, from coordinate 26,140 downwards.
TGTTGCCCCTTCTGCAGCTAATGCCTGTTCTGCTTCACAGGTCATCTGTTAAACTGATGCTTTCTCCATGATGAACATAATCACAGATTCCTAAAGGGGCCCTGTAAATTGCAAGTTCAGGCCAGCGTATTTCTCTTCCCTTTCAGAGTCCCTGGCCAAAGTATGTTGTGGGCAGTGTCACCTGCAGACATCTAAAGCAGGATGACTTTTGTTTAATGTTGAAATGCAGTGAACTCACCTGTGGGCATCATGCAGCTCCTGTCCCTCTCTCATTAATGGACTACCCTGCGTTGAAGGTGTTTCCCTGTTTATTGAGACTTATCCTGCTCTGAGGCAGCTAAATAATTCAATCCCACAGCTGGATGGTGGCACGGGAACGTATGGCTGCTAAAAGTGGTAGTTAATAATGCGAGGAAACCATACAGGGCACGGTCTCCTCCGTGGTGACTCTGTCCTTGTGGCCTCAGCTTGTTCTCTCTCCTTGAGAAAATGCAGTTCAGTTGAGTATGTGCTCACTTCTGTCACTTTAGCTATGTGAGGACTGCCAATCCCCAGCAGCATGCACGCAGGAAGTGGTGCAGTGCAGGTAGCGCACGGTCTGCTCTCCCTAGTAGGCTGCTCATTGCCTGCCCCCTCACCAAGTGCTTCATGTAGTGTTCTCCCTCGAGTAGAGGGTTCTTAGTTGAACGGCATCTGCAGTCGGTATTTCCTGGATTTCCCACGCATACAGTCTCTCTCCCTCACTCTTCAAGGTTTGCTAAATCTGTTGGTGGACTTGAGGTGCTTAGATGGCATCCTATCTGTGAGATGGGAATTCTTGCTGTGGGAAATGACCTGGGTTTGATTTTGGTTTGCTTTTCTGGTTGAATTAATTTTCTGGCAGTATAGACTTGCTACTGTCTTGTTCTGGCAGCCATTCTGTTCCCCTTGGAGTGACATGCGTGAACTGTGATAACAATGTCTCTGCTGCTGCGATCTTAGCAGAAGAATCTTGCTCTCACCCGCTTCTTGCAAAGAGTGCTATTTATAGCTAATAGGATTCACTATGAAGAGAGCTGTTTTGACTCCTGTCTCCCTTGTCCAGTTCAGCCCATTAGGACCAACCCATAACTAAATGCTCCCCGTAGAACCGAACACCTCAGGGCCTGGGTTTCACTAAATACATGAAGCTTTTTGGAGACACTGCTGTTTTCCACGTAATAGGGCCAAGTCTCATTTCACATCAGCTTTGTTTTAGTATGAGTCTGCCAGTATTTTACATCTGCTCTATACTGTTAGAGAGTATGGTCAGGCACACTTGTTTAAGGCTTGGCCAGAGTCAGAAAGGCTGGGATCTGAAGAACGACCTGAACCTTGCCAGGTTGCCTGTCTGGTCTGCAAGAGACTGGGCAGCTGCTGCATTCTAATTCTGCTAAGCCTCAAGTACAGACATCAGAAAACACAGCTGGGGCTTCCCACACCTGGATTTATATGGAGATGTACTTTAGCAGACAATTGCTTGCTCTAGCAGGAATTCTTATCCATTTCCCAAAGCCCTTGTGCCTGGCCAGCAATAGGACTATCAGCAAGGGAAGGTATTTGCTGCTATATAGGATTAGGGGTTGAACAGTTAGGATTCAATCCCTGTCTGAGGTTTACTGTATGTCTAAGCCAGGCTATTACTTGGCTGCATAGCAGTGGCTGTCCTTTGGCAGGTTGTATTACAGTGCATTTGCACAGTAACAGTCAAAGATTCATGGCTATCAAAGCATTTTACAAGGAACATAAAAATTAGTACAGCTGCTTTATAGCTAGAAACTGAGGCACACAGAGGTAAAGTGGGCTGCCAAATTCACAGCAAGTCATTGGTAGAGTGAGGAATAGTCTGTCCTAAATGTGCCTTTGGTGCCCTTCATCCTGGAACAGGCAACCTCACTGGGTGTCACTTCCCCTTTTCTTCATATGAAAGGTTCTTGCTGCAAAAAGCACTGTTCAGTCATACTGTGTGCTCAGTCTCTTCACAAAGCTTCTTTTCCCTCTCTGTACAGGGCTAGTGACTGCATTCTGCTGAGTAAGGAACAATGCTCCTTTTCTTTCCTGAAGCATCAGGGAATGTCTCAGTGCAACTTGTTTTGACAGACCTTAGACTTTGTTTGGGTGTAGTGGAGCCATTTGATAATTCAGGGTGAATCATGTGCTGCAAAGTACTGGCAGTTTACAGTGAAAGATCTCTTGTGGCTCAGTTTTTTGCCTGTATGCTTGCATAGAAACACTGCCTGTGTGAGAAAAGGGCCTCAATATACCAGATTGGGGAAAATGCAGAGGCACTAAAACATCTTGCAGAAGTGCCAGAAATTATCCCTAAAGCAGCAATCTGCCTTCAAATGGCAGCGACATTTTAGGGCATGGATGTCTGACTGTTGATTCAAAGAAATACATCCTAGCAAGATTTGTTTTGCATGAGTTTCTATCTGGTAGACTTCTGGAGTAGTTGCTGCCTGCAATGATAGTGAATGATACCTGTTCAGATTTCTGAACATAAAAAGGGTGCACAGAACTGCCGCTGTGGGTGTGGAAGGTATACTGAATAAACCCAGGATTTTTACAAACAGGAGATTCGAGTTAAAGGAGGTATAGGTAGAAAAGAGATTAATCGCAGGGAGAATGCTTGCGTGGGGTGTTATGAAAGTGACAGGCAAAATTACTGTTTAAAGAAAGCACGCTTAGATGCTGCTCACAAAAATACCCCTATCTGGCAGATGGGTGGCACAAGTGAGATCACTGTCTGAAGCAAGGATATGTCTTGGCAAAAGATCGATAGAAGGAAAAGACTTCTTATATTAAAAGGGAAAATGGAATCATCAGGCTTTTGTTATGCACAAATTAAATAACTCTTTGGTTCTACAGAGATAAAAAGCTATCAGACATGCATTTCTTGCCATTTGCCCACCTAGGCACAGTTTCTTGGGAAGAGACTCAAGGTTAGTTATTATTAGGTTGCAACAAACTACTAAGCGTAACTGTCTTTCAGACGTGAGTAGCGCTGCTGGCTCCATGAGCTGTTCAAAAAGAACATTTGCATCTATTCAGCTCTTCCAAATGGATTTTAAAATGCAACACTAAATGAATAAAATACCAGTATATATAAGCACAGATAAGAATTACTTCATCCTATACTGAAAGTTGTATGTCTCTGGAATGGAGCATGATAGCTATTGGCTGCGCAACAAGAAGTAAAAATCAAAACGGTAGAAAGAACTTAGGGAGTTTGAATGGAATTGGGCCTTGCTGTTTAACACTTAAGCTCTTACTGTTAACGGGTAAAGGACTGTGAAAGATGTGGAAAGCTTTGCAGTCAAAAATTATGTGTCCACTCTGGAAATTCTTGCTATTGTCTGCATTCAGGTAAGATGTGAAATACACCTTCAGCTCTAAACTTCATCCTTCACAGACCTTCCAGAACTTGAGCTGGCATCTGGAAGTCTGCCGGTGAGCTGCTTTCTTAGTAGACCAGGTACTTGTTCCCCTTGCAGTAACAAGTGGTAGTTTAGCCAGGATGCCATAGGCAGCTGTCATTTCAACCCAGCAGTACTGCCAGGATTTGAGCAAAAACTGCTGCTCTTCTCCCTCTGGAGTCAAAGACAGTGTTCTCCCCATCCTGACATTCTGATTGAAGGTCAGAATCGGTTCTTGTGCGAGATCTGTGTTTAGGAAGCTGCGTACAGAGAGGAGGATTTAATTCTTCATATTTGTTCTGAACACCCAGGGTGACAGGAATGTCTCCAAAGTATTTCTAAAGATCTGGCCAAAGCCTTCTAAAGTTGCAGGCAGTTGCTTTCTAAAATCTTTGCACAAACCTAAACAGTTGATGAATGGTAGTCAGACTCAGTGGTTTCAAAAATGTTGTCTGGACTAAGAGATCAGAAAGCAGAAGACTGGCCTTTATATTCTTGAATCTGGCTAGAGAAACAGGTGGCTACTGCTTGAGGTGAATTCACTGAACGAAAGGAACGGTTTGAGTGTGCCTAGAACATAGCATGGATTAAGGGCATTGTTGGGCTCCTCTTCCCAAAGGTTTGTGCTACTTGACTCTTTGAAATTGACCTTAGAAGTTACAGAAAACATGTGCTGGCTAGAATTTCATCAAGACTTCAGGATAATCCTTCTTTCTGGGACTCAGCAAATCAGTGAAAAATCCTTGTCCAGACATGATAGTGTTGGAAATGTTCATGTTTTCACTCAGATATGGGTGAAGGGTTAAGGAGCTCTTGGTCTTTGCAGCTCACACTATTTCTGTCTCCTGCTGTGCACCAGATTGCATGGGTGCTGCCTTTTCCAGACTGTGTTGCTGTACTGAGGCATCTCCTGTGCTTGAGACAGGCCATTTAAAGAAGATTTGGAAAATACACATTGGACCAAAAGTTATTTTGAATGAAATTACACCTCCTGCTTTAAAGTAAGAGTTTTATGAAAGAGGAATCCTGTGGGTGCCTGTGGTCGTTCTGGCATCACTCTGGTCATAATTGGGTGGTTTTCACTGTTAGATGCATCAGAAGCTATCTCAATACATTAAACAGCCCGAATCACATTTAAGCAGCAATTCTGAGGAAAAAAAATAAATCTGCTGGCTTTGAGAGCAGAGAGAAACCTTCTACTTGCTTATGAGTTTTTATCTTCTGCTTCTACAAAGGCCTTCTCAAACAAAAACAACAAAAAAATCAAACTGGAGGAACACTGGATGGAAAATTACAGTTCCCACCGAATGAAGGTAATGTCAGAAAGCTTAGAAATCATCCAAGGCCTTAAACATTACATCCTGATGTGATTAGGCTAGCCTGTGAGCTTTGCTGTTGCAGACATTTGGTTCAGTGCTCTGAACAGACAGGACACTAAATGCCTTTCATACTGGGACCAACATCATACCACGAGGGCTGTTATTCTTGACCTTGTTAGACCTGGTGCTTGGGCAGTGTCCATAGGGTATAAAGGAAATACAGAGGAAAGATTGTGAGAAACATTATTCTTCCAGGCTGATTCTCTAAATCCAACAATAAGGATAGATTCAAATTCATCAAATGAACACAGAAAAGTAATCTCTTCCTAGAAGCAGAGAGTGTCATGGGAGTCCACTGTAACATGATAGCAAGGAGGTCAGGCCCTCTGAAGGCATCTGCCTGCTAAAGAATGATTTTTTTCCAAGAATGAAGATTTGGCCAGCTTCAAAATATGCAATACCCTAATCTCATTAGAGGTGAAAATTAACCTTATACAGTGTCATGTAGATGACACTGATCATAAAGGACAGAGTAGTATTGTGATCTACCTATATTTACTGTCAGGCAGACTGGACTGATTGATGGTTGAGAGGGGAGAAACATGAGCCCTAAGCAGTGGGTGGTGAATTGCACTGGTTAAATGAGAATAGCAAGGACACCTACAGCTGGCAGGAGATTCTCAAGAGAGCTGCTGCTTTTCTTCCACCTGTGGAAAATACTAGATAATGATACTTAATTGTAATTACCAGTAAGGGATTACAGCCATGGAAAAAACTCTGCTGACCCTGGAAGGGCATTTTCCTCTTGTGTATCACTTGCTGTCAGTTGAAAGCACAAAGATACGTGCTCCTGATCTCTACAGCTGTTTTCCTATAGCCAATAGGTCTGAGGCACTTCTTCAGGGTATGTGCTGAATGAATGATCCAAAGTAAAATCCCACTCCGAGATGTGTTGTGCTTACCGAAGTGCTAACCTGTAATTTGCCAGCAGAAGTGCCAGTGCAGAAGTGCAAGTTGGGAAATTTCCTTACAACTGCAGGTGGCCCCTAGTACCTTGCTTTACAAATCCGTTCCTGCCCTGTGAAGTCTTTCAGAGGCTTCCGGAGTGACTTGGATAGAAACACCCTACAGTGATCTGCCTAGGAGTTGAAGCAATCTGGGCTCCCATTTCCTTCAGATAAGGGAGCTACTCTTCCCATTGCAAGGTACAGGTCTTTTTTTGGAACGCAAAGCTGTGTTAACATAAATAGGATTAAGCTTAACTCCACCATAATCCTAGTAACATGTGCTCTGCATAGTAAATCTTAGACTAGGCTGATAAGTTTTTCTTCTGAAAATCCTGGTTTTGAAAGAAATAGTGATGCAGGAGTAGAGCAGCGTGAGCCCCATCAAGTCTAAGATTTGGCTGAACAGAAGCTCAAACCAAAATGCAGGGAGAAGCAGAAAACTTCTAAGTGGTCAGTGGTTGAAGGAAGAATTATTCAGCTAATTATTCAATTATTATGAAGGAAGAGGATAGAACAACAGCTGTTCCCTCTCTGATTGCTCTTGGATATAGCTGTTAGCCATACTAGGTTATAAACCAACAGGGGGAAAGCTCTAGGGATTTGTTCAATCCTGTGAAGTTTGGAGGTTCTACAGGAAGCTGTAGTAGCATAGTTATAGCATCACAGGAATTGGTGTAATAGGTCCTGCAGGATCTTCCCCCTCAACTGGAAAGAGAAAAGTTAAACAAGAGGAGTGCTAAGAATTTGAGCAGCTGTTAGAACAGAGACCTAAGCAGGTTTGGGGGACTGCTGGGTTCAGCTTCCTAGGCAAAAAGGCTCACTCTGCATCCTATACTCAGTCTGAGTTGTGTTCTCCTGTTTGCTCTGCCTCTGGGGTTAGTGCCTCTTTTTGCTCATTATTTAGACAGCACAAAATGTAATGTCCTACTCAGTTGTCAGGAAGCAGTGTGAAAGCACAGCGGGGACAGCCTTGGAAAAGGAAAGGAGGAGTACTTTTCAGATGTGTCATCCACCTCCTTGTTTGTTCCCAACCTCCTTTCTCTCCTCCTTGGGATCTGTTGACTAAGAGGAGCCGAGACCTATGTGAGACTGGATGGGGCACGTGTATCATTTGAGCTGGGATGCCTGCAGCCACAAATGGTGATGGAGCATGTGTTTTTGGTGTAAATATTTCTGTGGACAAGTGACAAGCACAGGCTAGGGAGTATTTTTGTGGGGTGGAATAGGCTGTGTAGAGCTGCTGTTCTCATGGCAGAATACGTCCTGGCAAATCTTTGTTTTCTCTGTGCTGGAAGTTAATACCTGGAGTACTTTCCAGAACAGATGCCATGAACAATGTCCATCCAAGTAGCAGATCATATTGCTGTGGTAGTACTTAGGGCTGTTGTGAATTGAGATAGCTGTCTTGAGTTTTGATACAAATGGAATTCTGAGGGAGCGAAACAAGTGTTTTACGTTTTTTATGGGCCTGATCTGTTAAACTGAATTTGTGGCTGTGGATCAAGACCTTGTGCTTGTGTTGGAGGTGTAGGGCTTTAAGGTGTGGCCCACAATGTCCTTGTTACTGCCCAGTTCATGCTAGCTGATGGGGAAGCCACAGAGAGTGATGAAGCAAAGCATTTTTGACTCCCTAGCTTAAAAATTGCTATTGGGATTTCTGCTGGACAGCTTGGGGGCTTTGTCCCTTCATGCATTTAACAGCACTTTGCCATTTTTGGGTCACTAAACTTTTATATTTGTTATTTTCTTGGTAAGTTCAGTCACCCACTCACCTCCGCTGCCAGAAGTGACAGCTTACTCCCTGGGTTTTTAGCTTTGCAGCAATCCAAGTCTGTTGCTAAAGTCGTTAGATCTTCTAGTTTTTGGATAACAAAATCAGGAAATGGTGATCAGTCCAACTGGTTGACCTTTTGCAGGAAAAACTTATGCTTTGTGGGGGGAGGAGGGGAGCAAAACCAAACAACAAAGTAAGTCTGCTAATGAAGTCTGCAGTATTACAGCAGCTACTGGTATGAAATTACTCTGCAGTGGTGACATCCATATTCCATTGCCTCAAAATCCTCCTTTTAATAATCATTGTTTAAAATGTAAATGCACTGGGATTTAGGAGTTACTTTTTTTTTTTTCCCCTAAGAATAACAATGTCAACCTTCTCATGCTTTTAAGAGATAGAGACTAAAAGTTTGCCAAAAATGCTTTCTTATGAATGCATGAAGAATGTTCAGAGAAAAGAAATAGAAAACAAACTGCTTAGTGAAAGGGTCTATTTTTCCTTCATGTGAAAATCAAAATGTCTGAATAGAAGAACCATATAGACGCCTATAAAAATGGCAAATTTTCTGTAGGCTGGAAGGGGCTGTGCCCTTGTGGAATTAGTACAATATAACAGTTATGAACTTTGTAAAGTTATTTGAAAAATGATAACAAGGTAGTAAACACTACTGCGATAAGATTATTTCCCTAAATTACCTAGACTTCAGATGCGGTTTTCATGCTGCAACCCTATTTGGTACATCTTTTACTTACGAACCTAGATATATCTATAATGATGCTGTATTACTATAAACAAACCTACCTCTTTTCTCTGGTACTTGTTTGAATAAATTAAAGCTTAACTGAATCTTTGTAATAGAAGGCTTGTGATCTCTCTGACTCTGGCATTGGACTGTTGTGAGACTGAGCCTCAGTGCCCGCATGATCAGTTAAAATACGATTGCAAGAGGTGGGGGTGCTTTTTGCAGCTGGCAAGAGTTACCACTGCCATTTGGAAAATCAGCACAGGATCATCAACTTGTGAGAGAGAGAGAGAGAAAGTCAAGGCTCGTTGAGTCCCCACAGTGCCCAGTCGCATTAAGTAGAAAATAAAGACCTCTGAAACTGGGCAGGCGAAACTGTCATGCATCATTGCCATTGCAGCTGAAGAAGAGCATGCAGATCCAATCCACATGACAGACCAAGTCTGTTCCAGTAAGCATGCATCAGATCTGCCACTTCTGCTTCCTTTTTTCAAAAGCCATCAGGCAGTTCCCCAAGCTCATCTCCTCTGTTCTGCTCTCTGGTTCTCTGCTGAGTGAGCAGAACTGATTGAATACAGGTCCAGTCACCTTTCTGAACCAGCAGACCGAACCATGGTGTGACTAAAGTTGGATTTCCTATGTCAGGATAATTAAGAGTGAAGCTGTGATCAGATTGTGACTTTGATGGGCTGCAAAAGCATAAACTCTGACTCGCGTTGCTGAGATAATACGGAATGGAGACTTAAAATCTGCTGCATTGGCAGAATAATGGGAACCTTAGTGTAAAGGGAGGTAATCCCATAAATGGATCAGTTTGTTTACCCTCCATGTACCATACCAGCCCTGCCCAAAGGGATTTCACCAGTGCTCCTACTAGCCATGGAAGTGCTACTGAGAGGGCGATGGAAAGGGAAAGGTCATGTGAATCTGCTCTTTGCCTTTCAGTCACTTACGGCAGGTGGGTCCTCGCACCGAGCAGCCGCCCGAGCTTCAGTTTCCCTGGTCTTCCGCTTGTGGCAACACACAGTTATATGAAGCAGCACTCAGTATGACCAGCTGGAAAGGCAGTGCTCCGTGCTCTCAGGTCTTGCAGGTGTTAAGTGCTGTGGCAAGCCAGCTTCCACATGTACAGAAATAGAAATTAGGCCATTAGAAATGCTGATGCAGCTCCAAGGAAATGGAGGAAGGGGGCTGTACAACAGGGTGTCTCTTCCGTGTTGCATGAGCCACACTGGGAGTGTTAGAGAAGGAGGCTGTTGTCTTTTCCAGGAAATCTGTCCTGGTTGTTTCTTCTGGTAGATAGAATAGTTTAATGGGAAATAACACAGGGTTTCTTGCTTCTGCATTGTGGGTTTTTTACTACGATATGTGGAAGAAAATAGTGTGGATGGGACACTAAATGCTGTGAGTGAACCAATTCTGGCACCAAAAATGAGGGGATGACAACACCAGTTTGGCACCAACCTACATTTAAAAAAAAAAAAAAAGCTCTCTTCTTGGCTGTGCTTAGATCATGAGTCCTGTCCTGCTGCCTGCTTGCTCTTCCTGTCCTGGCATGGAGTGAGCTGCACCACCGTGTGCAGTGATGTCAGTTAGTGCTCAGCAGGCTTTGGGATGAGACCGTTGGTGTTTGTTTTCAAGGCCAAAGACAATGAGATCTGTGAAGATGAAAGAGAAAAGTGAGAGCTGTGCAGCTTCCCTCTGAAACGGCAATGACTTGTAAACATTTTGTTTTCTATTTTCAGCAACAACTACAGGCATATGTGGCCTGGGTGAATTCCCAGCTGAAGAAGAAGCCAACAATAAAGCCAGTCCAAGACCTGAGACAGGATCTCCGAGATGGAGTCATTCTTGCTTTGCTTATTGAGATTGTAGGTTAGTAATGCCATATGGCACTATTTTTCATCTTGCAGTTTTAGATCTTGTGTAGAAGAGGCTGGCCTTGGCTCTGACATCTGTCAGGCATACTGGCAGATGTTAATGACTGTCAGAGCTTGTGGGGGGGAAGGAGTGACTTTAAAAGAAAACAGTTATAAAGCAAATCATAATTGCAATTCTATTAAAGTCCTTATGTTTTAGCAGACAGTTACAACAGATGTGCTAAAACCTGTCAGGGACCATATTAACTCTCACAAGGGTGGAATGGAGTTATGAAGGGATTTACCTTGTCGAGGAATGGTGTTAGTGTGTGGCATTTTTTGAAGAGTGATCTACTTGCTGAGATACTCCCTTCTTCCTGGGCTCACCTTCACTCCCAAATTCTCTGTCTCTTCCCCATTAGCAGCAGTCTGTTCATTCCGTGTTTTCTCTGCTGCTCCTTCCTCCTCACACTCTTCCTCTGTTCCAGTGTAAGGTTCCACAATGGGAGACAGTCCTCCATGAACTTCTCCAACATGGGTCCTTCCCACGGGCTGCAGTTCTTCATAAACTGCTCCAGCGTGGGTCCTTTCCATGGGGTGCAGTCCTTCAGGAACAGGCTGCTCCAGCGTGGGTCCCCTGCAGGGTCACAGGTCCTGCCAGCAAAGCTGCTCCAGTGTGGGCTCCTCTCTCCACAGGTCCTTCCAGGAGTCTGCTCCAGTGCAGGGTCTCCACGGGGTCACAGCCCCCTTTGGGGCACATCCACTAGCTCTGGCGTGGGGTCCTCCACAGGCTGCCGGGTGGATATCTGCTCCACCCCGGACCTCCATGGGCTGCAGGGGGACAGCCTGCTTTACCATGATCTTCACCAGGGGCTGCAGGGGAATCTCTGCTCTGGCGCCTGGAGCACCTCCTCCCCCTCCTCCTTCACTGACCTTGGTGTCTGCAGAGTTGTTTCTCTCACATAGGCTCACTCCTCTCTCCTGGCTGCTGTTGTGCGGCGGTTTTTACCCCTTCTTAAAAATGTTATCGCAGAGGCACTGCCAGTGTTGCTGATCGGCTCAGCCTTGGCCAGTGGTGGGTCTGTCTTGGAGCCACCTGGAACTGGATCTGTCAGACATGGGGGAAGCTTCTGGCATTGTCTCACAGAAGCCACCCCTATAGCCCCCCAGCTACCAAAACCTTGCCACGTAAACCAAATACAGTCTCCAACCTAGTTATTCCTGGTACGGGTTACCTTATAAGCAGGACAAGAAGCCTCTTGCATGTCTCTTGCAGTACCCAGACAAGAGATAGGATCAGGCCCTACACCTATAGCAATTCCTGTGACAGCACCAAGTGGTTTGGTTCTTCTCTAATAAAGTTTTTTCACTCCTTTAGCTGGTGAGAAGTTGAATGGCATTCAGGTCAACCCCACCAGCCAGCAGGATATGAGGGAAAATGTGGAGAAAGTCTTACAGTTCGTGGCATCAAAAAAGATCCGCATGCATCAGACATCGGCAAAAGGTATGTGCCCCTGGCAGTCGCCACAGATGATTCTATCCATTGAAGGCCTGTTTCTGTCTTTGTTTCATATCAAACAGATAATGTATTCGTTTGTGGGGGAGTTTTGTTTTTTTCCTCCTGTGGTTTAGTAACAGGTTTTGGGTTGAATGGTACTGCGTTCTTGACTGCTTTAGGTAGCAGCACAGTGCACAGAAACAAAAGTACCTTTTCTCCTGCTACTGAGCAGTCAGAAGATCAAGCAATGGTGTAATGAGAAACAGACTCAGAATCTTTCACTAAAAGAACATATAAACCTGCTACTGTGAAATGAGACATATGAAAGGTATTTCTGGTCCACTGGAAGCCTGTGATACACTGGATCCCCTGTAAATAGCGGGGGGACCCAATATGGGAAATCGCAAGTCTGTGGCATGGTTTAGTCAGGTATCACAAAGATTGCTGGTGTGTGTGTGTAGATCTAGGGGCTAGAAGACAGGCCCTGATCCATACTGTTTGCTGACTGTACTGGGAGGGGATACAGTTCTGACTGTCTGTGGTCCTTCAGATGAGAAAGAGGGGAAAATGCTGAGACGGACTACATGGAGTGCATGACCCTTGTTGTTAGCAGAAGAGTACAAACTGTTGTTTTATAGGCCTTGGTGAGAGGCTTAGAATTTAAATCTAGAGTAATGAGTACTGTTTCCACAGTACTGCCACTGGCAGATCGGTGGCTGTACTATTACTTTCAGTAATGTTGCAAGTTGTCTTATGAGCTTATGACTATAGATATGATAGCAATATTGGTAAAAGTCTTAAATAAGCAAAGGTATCAACCTGGATATGCAATGAAATGATATCATGTGGTCATAGGATAGGATACAGGCACGAGACTCTGTGACACACGCTCCAGGGCTCCCATCATAGTTCTGACATTGACTCATTCTAGGATTTCAGATGATTCACAAAAACTTTTGGCTTCATGTTCTCCATGAGTGATGTGGAGGTAACCAGTCAGTGTGGCTTATTTTGGCTATTTCTAATTTTTCAGATACTAAAGCAAGTAATAACCAGCCTTCATGCCTCCAGCACTTATGATTTTTTTCTTTTTTTTTTTAGGCTGCCTCTGATATTTGGGAACCCTATTCCTATTATTCTAATGGACTTTGAGTGTCTCAGTTGACTAAATTGTTTTGAGAAATCCTAGTCTGAAAGAATGGCTGATCTTTGCAGTGAACATGAGATCAACATGTTTTGAGCTAGTTTGTATGCTGGGGGAAATGCCTAGTGTGATATTATTAAAACTGACTAGTTAACATTTGCAAGGTGGTACAAACAGTTTATGGTACAGGATGTTATTGCTAAAGAAATACATTGCTGTTCTCTGGTCTTTAGTATGAAAAAAAAAAAGGAAATTCCATGTGCTAATTGAAGTGACTGCTAGTACAGTGGTAGTCTTCAGTAACTGCTGTACTTTTCCAGTGAGCATTCAGTAATTATCATGTGCTGTCATGTAACCTACTGGATTGTTAGCTGGAAATGGCCATAGAGGGAAGGCCCATGTCTATTCAAAGCATTTAAACTTGTGATCTGTAGGTGGCAGTCAGCTTTCTGCACTGTACAAAACAAGCAGAGCTAAGCATCAGTGCTGTAACGCAGTCCTTTTTGCATAGTCCTCGTTTACTGACATGGTCCCATTGGGTTTAATTATATTCATGTTTGTTGGTCAGATACAGCTCTGGTGGGACTTCATGTTGATGGCATTGTCCTTGGCTTTATGTGCATTTTGCAGATATTGTTGATGGGAACTTGAAATCTATCATGAGGTTGATCCTGGCCTTAGCTGCTCATTTCAAACCAGGTTCCGGGAGAGCAATGAATCATAGCGCTGCTGGCATGGTGGGGAAGAGCTTGTCAGCATCGTCTGCCAGTCACAGGCCTCGCTCAGCTGCTGCAGTGGCCCAAGGGGCAGTGGCTGCTCTGGCAGATGTTCGTCAAGATGTCTTGCAATCCGGTCGGGATGTTTTCCGGCACAGACAGAGGTAATGAGTTTTCCCTGGTTATGTGAGGTCAGGTCATGCTGGAAGATGGACACAATTTCTTTTAAAATAGATGCTTCTTTATCCTGACAATTCCTGGTGTAAGGTAGCTTTCCTATTGTGCAAACAAATAGAGACAAACCACTGCTGTCTCACTGAAACCTAAATAAATAGTGGCTTAACAAAGGGGAGTACTGACCTAGACTGGCTGCCTCATGATGAAGACTGCAGGTATCCCAGGTTCTTTTCAGGTTTTACAGAAAAATAACTGCTAGATCTCTGTTACCTCACTGGAAAAGAACAGTTCTTTATGGCCAAGCCAGAGGGAACTCTGCTGCTTCATTTTCCCCATTTCATGCTGAGCACAGTGCACTTTCTTGGTCTTGTCTACTTGAAGACATTCTCATTTCCAGTGAAACAAAAGTAAGGTCTTAACTACAGGTGCTGGTTACAGATCTGTGAGCAGTTACTTCCAGAATTGAGGCATTGAGCCTGTTGTACAAGTCCATTCTGTCTTCCACATTGCTGTTCACCCCAATGTTATGCCTACTGCTATATAGGCAGATGCAGTGTTGTGTGCTGTTAATCAGCTGATGCAGCCTACCACGTAAGCGGCGGAGTTCTGGTGATAATTCAGGGAGATGATCCATGTACAGAAGGAATTTGTAATTCTGAAAAGCACATTTAATACTTGCAAAAGGTGCTATGTGGATTATAATAATAGTAATGACATTTAAATGGAAGCTAGATGGTGGTCTATTGAGGGTTTAACTTACATAGCTGAAGGTCATTTGCCCATATTATATTGGCTCAAGGGACTACCCAAGAAGCAGTTTGGAAATGAGGTTGAAATGGTATATTTTGTTGAAAAATTAAATGCTAAAGGTTTCTCTTGCAAAGGCCTTGGGCCAGAAGTTCTTCAGAAAAGCCAGTCCTTGTGCTTTTTGCAAATTCCATTCTTTTCCTGGCATTCCCAGAGCTTTTGTAGTTTTCTCGTCACAGAATTGTGGATGAGTTTAAAAGGGGAGGGCCTGTTAGCCTGTGTTTCCCTCACACCAAGAAGATGGATGGAGCTCCCTCATAGGAGAATTCTCTTAATTGGCAGATTTGTAGCTGTCCCCTCCTTCTTACCTTCATTTCATTAACTTTCCTATCCTCCTTCTTGGAGACAAGAAGAATTTCTGCTCCTGTTAGGTGAGGCTTCCCTCATTCTATGACTATTATCTCCAGAAACAGCAGCATGGATGAGGAGATTGAAAACCCCTACTGGAGTGTCCGAGCACTGGTGCAGCAGTATGAAGGGCAGCAGAACATGCCATTGGAGTCCCACTCTTCCAGGTAAGCAACTTTATTGCCAAGATGTGTCCCTTTGTGGTCCTTTGTCTGACACTCCTTAAAGTGCCCTTTCTTACCACTGTGATCTGGCTAGCTCTGACAAAAAAGAGGATTCTGAGCATATGGTCTCCTGCCTGATCTGGAGAATGAAGCCTCAGGAACCAACATGAAGCAGTGGTTTACTGCCATTTCTCCCACCGATAAAATTGATCTAGTTCATGATATGATTGCATAGATAAGAGCTAGGAACCTCTGAGTTACAATTGTCTAAAGCTCTGGAGTGTCCCTCAGTGAGACTAGGGGAATAGGATTAGGAAAGACACAGCTGAAGATTTTTACTGGGAACCTGAATGTACAGGTGGAGCCTTTTGAGAGAGTGCTGACATGACGGATGCTGAGATGGAGTTTGTAGCCTGCTTCACAGAAAGGAAGGGGCAGAGTAGCTAGGGTGCAAGGGATGAATGTTTCAGAGCTGATGGAGAAGATGTGGAGGAAAGGAACTGAAACCAGTAAGTCTCATGCCCTGCAGAGAAGTGGAGATGAGGGGGCATGTGGATTTGAACAGCAGTTACAGGAACACACCAGTCTTTAATCCAGATATTTGGTCCCAGGGGGATCTGAAGCTGTGTCTTCATTGCCATTGCACCTTCATCCATCACCTTTAGCCATCTCTAGATTTACAGTTATCTAATTTACCCTTCCATTTAATTCACCTTCAATTTAAAGTGCAGCATTTAATTATTTTACTGAAAAATCTCCTGCATGCTGCTGTGAAGCCTGAAGGTCAGAGTTCAGTATGATTTCCATTGGTGGTGACTTTCCCCTTTGAAGTAGGTCTTGGATCCCGAGAAGTCCGTCTTCTGTGCTATAAACAGCCTGCAGCCTTGACTGGGATTTTTGACTGCACAAGTTAGGCAAGGTCAAGCTGGTGCAAGGGGAGGCTCTCTAAGGAAATGGAACCTGTAGAAGACAGGATTGGTTAGAATGGCAGCATATAATACATTTCCAATAGGAGGTGCCACAAACTTGCAGCTGTGAACCTGAGCAGCATGTGCCAGTTACAACACATTACACTGGTGCCTTATAAGCTCTTCTTACTACCCTTTGCTTTGGGACAGAAGTCAAAACTCCTGCCCCAATTTACTTGAGCAGTGGAGGGGACAGGGAAGACACATGTCTGTACTGTTTGTTTCTACAGATATAGGGGCAGCAGTGTAGTTGAAGGGGCTTTGGAAGAAAAACTGTACGACAGTGGGAGAGCTGATCTAGCATGGATAACTTCACAGTAAAGGACAGCCTTTCCCTCTTTCCCCAGAGAACAAGCAACTACCTTGAAGACAAGGGACTGTGTGACTGAACATCCTAGATGTCCCTCTGGGTATGATGCTTTGCTCCATTTAATCTCTTCTGGAGTAGACTAGGAGGGCAGAGCTGCATGGTCATAGCTGCAGCTCTCTTCCATTCACAGTTCCCTGTCCCCAGTGTAAGCCCCAAGTCTGCTTTGTTTCTCCTTGTCCTGCGTGGGCTGCTCCCTGAGAGTACCTCAACTGGCCACCCCTCCCTCCCCCCCACCGCCCCAATTTGTGTGGGAGTAAGGAGGTTCATTTTCCTAGGACAGATTGTCGCTTGCAGTTTCTCAGCAGGCAGGATGTCTCCACAGGACTTCTCAGGCCACTTTTGATGCTCCATAGTACAAAGAGGCCTGTGTGTACCTGAGAAGGTCTCTTGGCCCAACAGGGGAGAAAAAAATACAGTAGTTTGTATTTATCGCCAAAATTTACTCTGTATCATTGTGAGGTTGTGTTTATAAATACAGACATACACATTTGGAAGAGTGTGGGAACTCCATGTGAGCCAGTATTGGACCGCTGCCTCCACATGATGTCGGTAGAGAGCGTACTGTTGAAGCTGTCACTCCAGGGGGGATGTACAAATTCTGGTATTGGCAACAGGATTTCATGGCTAACGTCACAGGACTTTGGTGTTGACTCTTGAACCATGATCTCAGTAGGACAGTGAGTGAAATTTGCTGCTCCCTCCACTCATTCTTCAGTTTAAAGTAGCTGTAGTACTCTTCTACAGGGAGACGACTGTTGTTTGCTCATATATGGCTGTATTTTGGCTGTGAGTGAAAATTTCTCTGCACATCCTAAATCACTTCGTGTTGTGTTTTTTTTTTGTTTTTCCCCATAATGTCATGAGTTCTCTTACCATATGGTAATGGTGATATTATTGCTGATAGGACATAATATGGTGAGAACCTTTACATAAGTGATCAGTGATCTACCCAGAGAAATTGGGAGCAATCTCACCTCCAGCTCCTGGGGATGTCTTCTGCTGACGCGAAGCTTCATGATGAAAACAAGATGCTTGTTTCTCTTTCCTTCCAGAAAGAAATGTACTAGCTTGGTTATGACAACTGGCTGGGAGCAACAAGCCGCTTTTTTTATTAGTGAGAGATGTGGTTATTAACTGCAGGCACCCCCCTCCATCTAATTGTGCTGCTGTAATGTCTGTCCCAGGGCAGCATCCCTTGCCTAGCATCAGCTCATTTCTGCATTAACTCTTCAGTAAGAGAGCTCACAGCCTAAATAACAGAATTCCCAGAGACAAAAGCTCTAATAAGCAAAGGCAATTGAAATGATTCATGGAAAATTTGCCAAAATCAGATGGATTCCCAGGCCACTGAGCCCCTCACCCATCCATCTTCTTTTCCCCTCCCCTTCCACCAGCCTTCCCTCCCCCACTCTGAGCCAGGCATCTCGGAGAAAAGGCTCTGCCTTGCACAGCCTGTGTGACAGCAGGAGGGAGAGGGAGCTGGAGATAGCGAGGAAGAGACTCCGACTCTGTGCACAGGACTGGGAAGTGCTGCGTGCCATCTTCTGAGATCGCATCCAAGCCTGGAAGAGCAGGGAACCTACTGCTTGCAGGAGCATCTTCTCTTGGCTGTTCTTTGTCACCTGCAGCAGGTGCTTGGAGTCTAAAGAGGGTAGAACGGGATGAGAAACACCACTGGCAATCCAGATCGCAGTCCTTGTGATGAAAACAACTGGGTGTGCAGCTGACCAAAATGCAGCAGCAAGAGACAAATAACCCGAGAGGAAACGCAGCAAAAGCAAAACCAAGGCTGCAGAATTCCCTGACTCTGGAATCAAATATGCGTGTGGGAGCTGCTAAACTGCCATCCAACGGTTTCTTGCAAAGACCCTGAGGTTTTTTTTTCCTGCTGAGAATCTTCCAGCTAATGTGAAGCGGTCTGGCTTACAACTATTTCTCCATTAGTTTGACAGGAGCTGGTGTCTTCTGCACTGAATTCTGAGCATGTGAAGGGACAAGGCATGTCTGTAGCCAGAATCCTGAGGCTCCCCAGGAAACAGATTCTGTGAGGCGAAAGGTTAAAGTGGGATCATGGGAGGGAAGCAGATCAAATGGTGAGCGATTGTTGCCGTTGTCATTTGGAACAGCAGGGATGGGGTGTTTATTAAAATTATGAGAATTCAGACTTATCACTGGGGCTGTTGCCCTAAAGCCTTGACTGTGCAGGCACTGGCAACTCTGGGACTTGGTGGAGAAAGGATATGGGTTAAGAAATCAACTGGTAAAAGGAATAAAGTGGAACAGTTTGTACCATAAATCTGTCTTAAATAGCTTTAATTTCCAAGCAGTTATTTCTGCATGCTTTAATCACAAATTGGTATGTACTTTAAAGAAAAAATCACATCAGTGGATATTTCATACTCTAATGGGTTTTGTGGCTGTAAAGATGTTTTTTAGAAAAACTGTAGAAATGTTTCCAGCATTAACTTGATGGCACAATGTATGAGGCAACCTGACCTGTGTTACTGCTTCATCTGAGTGCATCTCAGTGGCTCTTCCACTGTTTGGCATGGTTTGAGGAGTTGTCACTGATGCCCTGTGAACCCACAGGCCTTTTAAAATAGGGAAACTGGCTGGAAAGGGGCCTGTGGACATAGGAATGCTTAAGCAATTAAATTACCTGTAAGACTGTCTATGTTGTGGAGACCTGTAGTGACTACTTAACCCCACCCCCCTGCCCCAGCTGGATCCTTTGTATTTTCTTTGGGCTGTGGATCCAGTGCTAAGAGGAGCAGACTTTGGAAGAGGGGAAATGTTATTTCAGGGCTCTGTATCCCCTTGTTTTTTGTCCTGCTCATTCTTTCCAGTTTCCTACTCTTGCCCATCCCTCAGCAACTGTTGGGTGAGAAGGTGATGAAAGTAATACTGTTTTTCTAGGACAGCTCTCACTGTTTCATATTGGCATGGATGAGAACCAGCAATGTACGTCTCAGCGGCCTTATCAAGATGATGGCACATTCAGAGTATCAGCTGAGAATATGCAGGGGGAATATCAAGATCTGTTCCTAGAAGGAAGTAAAATCCCTCTCAGAGTTACTGGATATGTTGGATCATCTGGGCTTCCTGTTTGTACCTGTGCTGTTTGAAAGTTTCGTGCTGTTTGAAAGTTTCATCCTGTCCTCTGACCCTTATATAACGCAAACCCAGTAGTACTCTCTGGGCTCCCAAAATATTATTTTAATTTCATGCTCTGCACCCATTCAGTGACAAGCAGGAGCAGGGGGCTGGTTACAAATATTGTATACAAAATGTGCCTAATCAGGGACTGCTGTAATGGAGTTAGCCTTCCTGAAAGTAAATCCTTGAGCAAAGCCAGGTGGCCTGGACCCCTTTAGCAATCATACACACCCTGTTTGAGCAGGAAAGAACAGGTACTGTAGCTGTTAGAGATGCCCGTTAGAAGATAGTTATTCTTTTACTTAGTAAGTTGCATTCATCTTTTCCTTTAACATGGTGAAAGTCCATTTAGTCTGGACCATTAAAGCTAGACTGCTTAAAGGCTTGTAATACAAGTGAGAAGCAGACCAGCACTGGCTGTGGGAGCAGACACAGGGAGCTGCTAGCAAGTCATTTCCATCTGTATTGCAAGGCTTTTCTGATTCTGAGAGCACACTGTGGAATATGTAGCAGCAGTGCTGGGAAGATGCAGAAGTCGAGCTGTCAAAGCCTGTTATTTTTCGAAAACTATGATATTTCCACGCTGTTTTTCTTTTAGTTCTCTGTCTTTTGTTTCTGTGCTGGGGAGAATGAAAAACTAACTCCTGCTCACACTTGGAAAGATTAGTTCCTGCAACTTTAGAGGTACATGGAATGGGTCAGCGAGCTTCAGCCACCTTTTGATGTTGTCTGGGTGATGCATTTAGGGAGAATTTCTGAAAAAAGATTGCTTGAACCTCACAGTCAGGTGAGATGGCTCCACTGAAAATATGTGGGTACTTTCAAGAAGTTTTAACCTAAGAACATGAGTGGGTGGTATCTGACTTTCAGAAATATTTTGTCCTTGGAATTTCAAGTTAGTGAAGTGGTGATTTTGAAAGCCAGAGTGAGAGGTGAAGCAAGCCAGGGCGGCTTTTTGTTCAGCTTGCAGTATGAACATAAGGCTCGCAGTAAACTGTTTCCAAGCAGCCCTTCAGTAGAGTGTGGTCTTACCACTGTGTGAGTGTATGTGAATTCTGTGGTGGCAGTCTCAAACTTGCATTCCGTTAAGGAATATGAAGAAACACATTGTACTACTTACCAGTTAGCCTGCTATGACACTGTACCTAGTGCTGGAAAAGTTACATGCCCAGTTTGGTTTGTTAATGGCTTCTCTAGTATGCAGATAATTCTTGGTTTCAACAAGCCTGCCTGCATATTCAGTTTTATCTTGGAAGAGGATGATGTTGATCAGCACTAGAAGTAACCGTTTCTCCTTTCCTCTGCAGTCTTACATCACCCAGTCCTATCCATAGTGCGAAGAGTGAATTCACTGTAGCCCCATCACAGGAGAAGGAAAGACTTGTGATCATTCACACTGAAGAAACAGAAACTAAAACAGGTACCTTGCAGATAATGCTTTACAGCTTACATTGTCATTGGGATTTGATTGTATCATCCCAGTGACTGAAGTGAATGTAGAGAATGTGATGCTGAGTATCCGTTCACAAAAAAGTAAATCCCAAAACTTCTAACACTACAATAATGCCATAATATGGCAATGTCTGTGAGGCTTGCAAAATAATGCTTGGGAAGTAGAAGCTCTGGAGAAGAATTAAGGGTCATATATAATTTTCCCTGTAGGCTGAATACTTTCATCACAGCCTCACTAGGCCATGTTGGAAAAAAAACACTTAAATTTCCCTTAAAGAGTCAGTGTGAGCTTGCCGAGGCCATGATACATAACTTGACTTTGTGTAAGGGTCCGTGTTTACAACACATCTGTACATAGGCTCTCTGCAAGGAATTGAACAGTTGTAGTATTGTTCTGGTGTTTGCATTGAGCAGTCATTGCTCAAATTGCAATTGCTCACTTGCTCAATTGCCACAAACGCCCTGTGATATGGTCAGTTTACACTTAAAATTTCCATGCAGATTGAAGGAAAGGTTTTCCAAGAAGTTCTTGAAGTGATTTTTTTTTTCTGTTTGTTTATTTTCCTTCTCAGGAATGCAGCCTAATAATAACTCTTTCTGGCTGGCATCCATCCCAAGAGCAAATGACAGAGCTCTCCTAGGAAGTGCTTTGCTGCCTCAGCCAGTGTAGTCCTGCTTCAGTTCTCCTCCGAAAGTATAACAGACTATCTCAGCAGCCAAAGTAGTTCGCAGGCTATGGCTCTTCCTTAAATTCTTAGCAGTACTGTGTCTGTTTGCTGCCCATACAGAAGGATGTTGCAGATGCTTGTCTACAGATGCACAGCAGCTTGCATTGGCCAATTTCACTTTTGGTTAACTAGCTAACAAGCACTGCTATGATTATTCCTCATCAAACCTCATCCCTTCTTAGGGAAGGAAAGAAAATCTACATTCCTGGGCCAGCCAGTGCATGGTGGTTAACCAGTGATCCAGCTTATACTGTGGGGATCAGAAAAGACATGCAAGGCTATTAAATTTGCTATTAAGAGAAAAAGTATTTTTTAGTATTAGGTGTGTTGGCCACCTTGAGAAAGCCATGTTATTTGACAAGTAGAAATACTGTTTAACTTTGCCTTCAGTGGGTTCTTGGTGCACCCTCTAACACTAAGACATGCTCTTCAAATCCCACAGTTGCTTTTCTCCCCTTAGGTATTTTCTACCACAAACAGTGCAGAGCATTGTCCCCTGTGATGTGCTTTGAAATCTCCAGTACTGAGGAATCAGATGCAGCAAAGTTAACAAAGGGGAAGGATGCTTATCTTTAATATATGCGTATGCAGGAAAACTTCCTTTGCATAAAGTATGAGGCATAAATCCTTGAAATTAGACAAGATGTCACACCTATAGCAGCTTCCTTGGTACCGGTTAGAAGACATGCTGGTTTGTTAGTGATAACTAGTGTGGACAGCAGGCAGTTATTGTGTGCTACAAGTCTTTTCTGGACTCCTCTATCTGTCGTGACCACAGTCATCTGCTCTCTCTTCCAGAAGAGACAGAATCTCATTTCCAGCCTGAGTGGCAAGCAGGGAACTCTGGGTCATATTTGGAGAATTCATGGGAGGAGCAGCTTCTGGAACAACAGGACCATTTGGAAAAGGAAATGGAGGAAGCAAAGAAGATGATTTCAGGTTTGCAGGTAATAGATTGTATTCTCAGCTGGCATTCCTTTCCACATGCATTTCTTTTCCCACCAGCTGTAGCTGGAAACCAGGTTATCTTGCAGTTGAGACACTGGTCTAGAACTTCAGAGAGTTGAATAAGAGTCCTGGTGCAGTGAGGTTTCCTGGGGTGACTGTGCAAGAAGTCAGCTGGTCTCTTGGATCACCTCGGTTAAGTAGGGGCAGTGACTCTTCCCTGTGTCTCACCCTGTAGGATGAGTCCCTTCAGGGAAGAGTTCCTCAGGAAGGAGGAAGTATTTCTCATGGTGTCGATAGCGTGTATTGGGGTATATTGGCTGCAGCCAGTCGAGACCTTTTCCAGCAACAGAATGCTACTGGCTAAGCACTCTAACATCTTCCTTTCTTGCAATATTTAGGCTCTCTTAGCTTCTGCAATTGTGATTTGGTGCTGGTCACCTTTTCCGGAATGGAGAATACCAAAACTGTCCTTTCCAATGTCCCAGATGCAATGTAGAAGACAGCTGGATCCAGCCACAGTCTTGTTTGGGGCAGAGTATGCCTGTCCCCCATCCTTGTGTAGCATACTTAACCAAGAGAGCCCAGGGAAGGAGGAAGGATGGCTGCAACTTCCCCAGCCCCAGTATATTTACCAGGGCTTCAGAGAAGGGATTTTAACATCAGTCTGTGCAATTCAGACACAAGCTTTTCTTTTTTCTTAGCTCAGGCTTCTCCAAAACTTGGTGTTGACATCGTTTGAGGCTCTTACTTAGTAGGGAGGGAAAGAGAAGGATGGGGAGTGGGGCGGGGAGGGAAGATTATATTGCTGTGAAGACTGAAGATCAGTGATATTCACTAAGAGTAATTTAGGTGGACTGTGAGAGGGCAAAGGGCACACTGAATGCAGGTAAGAACAGAACCACTGTAGAGAATCTAAAACAAAGCCTATGTTTAGAAGTTGATTATGGCTGTGTTGTCTTTTGCTTGGAGTCCAGATCCTAGCTGGGTTCATTGGCTTGGTGTCCTGTCCTGTGATGCTGTGCTAACTCCTGTATGTGCTGTCACTGTGCAAAATGGTAAAGATGCAGCAGTGTTTTTCCATGTGCTGGGGCTGGGACTCCCCTTCTTCACCAGGGCACTTAGCAGCCTGCAGGTTTTGTTAGCAGCCTGAGAGAATAGAGCACTCTCTCTGTGATTTGTGATTGGAAGTAATGCAGAGAGACAAGGAATGTCAGGAAATCAATCAAGATTCACAGAGCTGATCAG
>VZTL01056022.1:57786-131003 GCA_013400535.1 Scopus umbretta | reverse complement strand
TTTTTTTTTTTTAAGAAAAACAGTTTCTGTCACCACCTTCATCATGAAAAAGGGCTGCAACCGATAACCTGCAAAGCCCTCCAAAACTGGAGATGAAGAACAAAACTGGCACCAGTCTGAGTCGCAATCCCAAGTTTGGGGACTGATTCATAACTTTGGTTCTGCCTCGGGCAGGTCCTTCTGCCACCCTCATCTGCTCGAGCTGCCGTCAGCAGCTGTCCTCCGGCAGGATGGGCTTGCGTTGGTCCTTGCAGGGTTTTCTGGCTGCTGATGTGCGTGCTGGAGGAGCCTGCATACGTGCACCTCCCATTTGGAGGAGAAAATAGGAATTTAGGGTGGAACTTGCTCCCCGAGGGCTTTGTTTCATCCTCCAGGCTGGGTCCAGAGAAAGTGTCTTCTGCTGTCTTGGTTCGTTTTTGGTTTTTTTTTCCTTTCCCCTGCCGTAGCAAATCCCACTGGTCTCAGGCATGGATTTTATCATGGTGTTTGTGCTTGTTGCAGAGACTCTGGTTTCCAGCCCCTCTGCGGGACTGTGCACAGCGATCACCGTGTTTCCACGGCAGCTGGAGGCTGCCAGCGGATTTCGGATTAAATCCGAGACCTGACCGTTGTGCCTGTGAAGGTGGAGTCTGTGCCTGTGGCCGCCCCTCCTGGACGGGACAGCGGGTTTGCGTTCAGGGCTGGCCCTCTGGGGCACAGAGGCAATTTTGGTTTTGCCGTACCAGGCGTGCAGCTGCACGGGGCTCGGCCCCAGGCTGGGACAATGGCAGGAAGCCGGGAGCCGCGCACAGCTCCTTGCCGCTGGCCAGGCACCGCATCCTCGCGGAGCCGAGGCTGCCTCTGCCGCCGCTCCTCCCTTGCTATTTCCATCGCATTGTCCGGAGGAGAGGAAGGATGTTTCCAGCCTTCTTCCTTTTTGCCTCAAAGGGATGTGGGGTGGGCAGGGAGGGGATTTTTCTCGCTGGCAGTTGTGCAATAGGCACAATTACTGCTATTCGAAGCACCGTCCCGCTCCGCCCAGGTCAAGGGGGTGATGCGTCTTGGCCTGAGACGTCCCTGAGGTCTCCCCTCCTCTGCACCGTTCTTGGCAGCGGAGATGCATCTCGTCCCATGTCCCTGCTGGCAGCCAGTGGGCTCAGGCTCGTCCTTCTGTGCGAGGCGGGGGCTCAGAGCTCCATCGGAGGAGAAGTTTCTGCAACATGGCTTTTAGTGGACACGCAGATGTGGCCAGACTCATGGTCCTCAGCAGTGCCGGGGGAGATGCTGCTGCCTCCACATTCCTTATTCCCAGTGGCAGGGTGAGGCTGTCGTGAGGTTGCTGGCGCTCAACGTAAGGTATTTTGGGAAGGCAAAGCAGGACCCTAATGTTATAAATGCCCCGAGTGCTGTGTTGTGGTGGGGATGTGTGTGTGGAGGTGTGGTGGGGCTGCAGGGGATGAGGGTATAATCCCTGGCCCGTCAGCAGGGGTGGTTTTAGGTGCCTCTGAAAGCATTAGAAGTGTGCAGTGGGGAAAGGGAATGGGGAAAGTCACCGCTTGCTTTGTGATAGAGAAACATGGCCATGAAAGGGGATTCTGGCTTTTTTGGCATGTTTTGAGTTCTTCATCTTGTGGACAGGGCTCTGATGGTGACAAAGAAATGCTGCAAAATTCTTCCTGTGTTTTTGCACAGCTCTGAATGCTGTGGCCATGCAAAGTCAAGGGTCTTCGCTGTGCCGGAGGAGGCTGGGCTCCCATGTGCCAGGAAGTGAAAGCAGAATTAATTAAGATGGGAAATTATCTTAATTTTCTCTGGCTAAATCCCTTAAGCACCAGTAAACCCCAGACATTTGAAGCAAAGATCTTGGTCAGAGCGCAGCCACACCTCTTCCATCACTCAGAGGAGGAGAAATCGCCCATGACACATCTGTGAGGGCTTGACTGTATGGGAGAGTTTCACCAGTTTTACTGGGGTGATTGTCACTTCCTGGTAGCAGCCAAACTGGGAAAAGCCCATCTCTTACTGAACTGGATCCCAGCTCCGCTGGGATCACCCTGGGACAGCCAGAAGAGTCCAAATTCAAATCTCACGTGTGCTGGTGTTGAGTCTGTCCTGGGACAGCCCAGGACTTAGTAGCACTGCTGATTTTTCTGTAGGGGAGCAGAAAGCTTTAAGGATCCCTTCTGGCTTTTTTTTTTTTGCTTGTCCCAAAGTGGATCAGGACACAGCATGGCTGTTTTGCCCTCCTCTAACAGCATCCGCTGTGCGTGGTACCCGTCACGTGCCATTCCCAGAGACACCCTCCGTGCCCTGCTATGGAGCCACCGAGCATTTCTGACAAAGCCCAGGGTCAGGGCCAGCCCGCGTAACCTGCCAGGAATACCAGGAGCTCCCGGATTTCACTGCTGACAGTGTCCGGCAGTGCCAGGGCGAGGGAGCAATTACTTGGCGGCTGTCGGAGCCAGCTCTTTGCATTAGCGAAAAATGTGAACGATCTGCAGGCTTGTGAAAGTACTGTTTGTCCCCAGGGGGTCGGGGTAACGACCTCGCCTGCATGTCCTCGGCAATTTAAGCCTTCCTGACGTTTCGGCCACGCGTGTCCCGTTGCGTGTGTTGGCACTGGCAGCCCTGCAGCAGGGTACGCAAGGGAGGAGAGGTCGCGTGGAAGGAGGAGGAGATGCGCAGTTCAGCCGTCTCCTTCCTCCTCTGTGTTTTTGTGGTTCTAGGGAGGCTGTGAGCATGGAGAACATAGCAGAATAGCAATTCTTCTGTAAAGCAGCTTAGAAATGATGCCGGAGGAGCTGATGCAATGAACTATTGCTTTAGGCTGAGCAGAAGTTTTTCTCCATTTTTGTAAAATGTGAGCAAGGCAGGGTGTAAGCTTCATTATGGTCTATCTTACTGCATGTTCCCGTTTACAAAGCAGAGGGGGCCTCGTGTTCGTTTCCAGCAGCTGCCGTGGCAAAGGGAGATGGAGCGGGCACGTGTGGAAGCCGGAGCAGCGCTGGCATCGTGATGGACCATCCTCTCCGCTCCACTGTGGCTCCTGCTTCCCTGACAAAGACCTCTGCGCTTCCACCTGCTGCTACGTGGGGCCTGGGTGCCAGCCACCTGCCCGAGCCCACGCAAAACCTCCCTGTTTATTTTGTCTAAAAGCAATATCCCCCAAAGCGGGTTGGGGGGGGGGGGGCAGTGGGAGGAATACCCACTCTGGCTTAATTGCATTTAATGAGTCTGATGGGGCTGGCTGCCAGCAAGCAGAGAGCTTTGCCAAGGCTCGTACTTGCCCGTGAGAACTGCAAGGGTGTGGTGTGCTGCCGCGCCTGGCTTTGCAACCGCTGGGAGAAAAGATCTGAGAGCTCCCGCCGCCCTTCGCCGCGGTCGTTGCGCTGCTCGCCGGTGTCATCCGCCCAGCCCGCGTTGCAGGGCTCGGCTCTGTGGGCGCGTTGACCCCCCCAGGACTCGGAGGAACGTGATGACATCTATAGGTGAGCATGCCAAGCAGGTGGGAAATATCCCTCGCAGACATTACAGGAGTCTTACAAAGATGGGTTTGTATTAGATGCACCTTGAGCATTCTTTCTTCTGGAGCTGG
Source organism: Scopus umbretta (assembly GCA_013400535.1). Classification (NCBI taxonomy): domain Eukaryota; kingdom Metazoa; phylum Chordata; class Aves; order Pelecaniformes; family Scopidae; genus Scopus; species Scopus umbretta. Next base: position 127,429 of record VZTL01056022.1, on the reverse strand, counting down.
GTCCAGTTCAGCTCTGCAGCGTGTGCCCAGCCAAGCACCGTTGCTTGTTTGATTGTCGAGGAGCTTTGGGGTCCTGGATTTTGTGATTTCTCTGTGATTTTGCTGAGTTGACACCAGGTCTGATCTTGAGAGGCACCGAGGGCTCAAATCCCCACATGTGCACTGACTCCTTAGCATCTGAGATGGACGCTGCTGCCCTGGGTTCGCCAGGGGTTCTTCTGTTTATTTATTTTCCTTTTCCCCGCCATGCTTGAGCGGCTCAGCAGCAGGATTTAACCCCGTTTTCTGGGTTAAACACCCTGGGCAGTGTTGCTACATGAGTGTGGAGCGCACACACCCCACCGCACCCTCCGTCCCCGCCAGGCGCTTTGGCTGCCTCGGGGCACTCGCGTTCTACAGCCGTCAGCTGGGAGCTGGCCCGCGTCCTCCGCCGAGGTTTCTCCCTGCCGACTGCTGTTTGCTCCTACTTCTTCCCCAGGCAGGTTCTGTCTGCGTGCAGGACATCGGGTCCCCCTTGCAGTTCTTCACCCCCAGCTCTTGTGGAGACCCAGAAATCCTGCCTGATGGCTTGGTCGTGCCACTTCTTATAGCTTTTCCAGCCCAGGTGGCATTCCCTGGCTTCAGCATCATGGATCTCTTCCCAGCATCTCCCTCAGTTGCTTGCATGCACCAGCGCTAACCCAGATTTAGCCCCCAGGGTGGCTGTCACTGGTGTTCCCATGGTGTGGCAGAAGGGCTTGTTGGATCCAGCCTCCTCTGCGTTAAGGATTTGCACCTTGCCCAGCTGCACAGATGCCAACTTTGAACAAAAGGCCGTGCTTCCCTAGCTTCTTCGTGAGCACCCAGGTATATGAGGCAGTGCCAGACAGCCCCACAGCGCAGGATACCAGAAGTGTATTTGTGCAGGAAACTGAAAATGTTGCGGCTTCCTTCCTCTGACATAAATAGCTCTCGCCCTAAAACCTGAGTCTCCGCTCTGCGTGCTGGTAGCCTCTGGCACTGGCTTGAGGGGACGCTGAGACGGTGTGGGCAGGGGTCGGGGACCGCCACGTGCTGGGTCTCCCCAGCTTTGTCTGAAAGTCTCCTCACTCAAACACCTGATGGTCAGCACTGGAACAAGGCTTGGGGTGAACTCCAGTTGTGCTCTTGCTGATGGTGGTTGAGCAGTCTGTAGATCTGCACGGGGAATGTCGTCTGTGCCTCTCTCCCGGCGATGCGTCTTACTCCCATAGAGCTGGGGCTGCCGGTGTTCCTCCCAGCTCCTTGTTCTCCTGCTCTCTGCATTGTATTGGGCCTGAGTTTTTTTTAGTTCTCTTTTCATGATTCAGTCTGCCTTCCAGTCCAACCTTGGACCTCAGCCAGCGTTTGCCAAAGGGATTTCCTTCTCTGCAGCACACAGAGAGGCTCCAGTTAATGGGCTGGTCCTCTTGAGTAGTCACTTGCTGAGAGTGGGTATTGTGGGAGTCCAGGCTCTTTGTCTCATCACTTTCCAGATCAAGCAAGGCATTGCTTCGCAGCCTTGAGCAATTCCCTGGGGGCTTCCGAGTCAAGCAGGGCTCTCCCTGTGTTGCATGCACCAATTAAAAAAATGAATACGTAGGCTGAGCTGTAGCACTGGTGACAGCAGCCCCCATGCAGTGAGAACCCTTTGCAGGTGGCGCAAGGCGAAGCAGGTTGTGGGTTTGAGCCAAGCGGACGGAGGCATTGCTCTGTGCTTTGTCCACGAGGCGCTCCGTGCTGCGGTGGGGTGCTCCCAACAGTGGCTTTGTGCATGCAGGGGGTGACAGCAGCAAGGACCCCCCTGCAGCAACCCCCGGACAGGCTGCAGGCAGCAGCGTGGTGCGGGGCAGAGGTGCTGACGAGCCCATCGGTGTGCTGTCCAAACCGGTTGGGAACGCTCTCCTCCACTTATGCAAACGGCTGGTAATTGAGAAGAGGTTCGTATAATCGTTTGATCTCTCCTCTGCTTCCCTTGGCGCGGAGGCCACATCCTCCTGTGCTGATGTAATCCAACCTGGCGCGGGAAGGCGAGGTGTCCTGCGCCGAGAGGGTGCTTGCTCGCTTCCCGGGCATGCTTGGCTGTGTCTGCGGGGCTGCTGTGCGGCTCTGCCTCTGTTGGCATCTATCTGCTTGGAGAACAGAGACCTGGAGGAGCTTATCTTGCCAGGACCGGTGCCAAAACCTCTCTCCAAAGAAGATCTGTGTTGGCTGTAGGCAAGCAGTTGCTCCTGAGGCTCTAGGCTAGACTGTTGCCTTTTGCCAGAAGCCTGGTCGGGGGAGAAGATGGGGCTGTTGGAAGACACCAGGCTGTTCTAGCTCAGGCAGACCGAGGGTACTTGTTTGCCTGGGGATGCTGCCTGTCATCGGCATTTGTCTTTGCCTGTGGGCCTCGACAGTATTTAAGCTTTCAGGAGCACACCACAAACGCTCGCCCCTTCTCCAGCTGCTCCTGTAGCTGTGTCTGCAAGGAAGGACATGGGAGGTGAAGATGCGTAGCAGCTCTCCGCGGGGTGCGTTTGCAGGGCTGGCAGGGCAGGAGGAGCAGTGGAGCTCGGCATCAGCCTGCTGCGGAGAAAGGCTTTGGGAGAGGACCAGGAGGAACGGCACTGCATTGCTTGACTTGGGATAGCGCGATGTGCGGGGCTATGCTGACCCACTGCTGGTGGTTCTCGAGCAGGGAGTAGCCAGCAGACCCTGTCTGGACTGTGAGACCAGGTGAGGGTGGTCGGAGGGGAAGAAATCCAATGGGATGGCCTGCACTATGGGGGATGTTTCCCTTCTGGGAGGGGAGGACTCTTCCTGGATCTTGGGAGTTTCCATGAGCAGAAGCTGCCTGTGCTGTTCTGGGGAGCACGAGGCGCCGCCAGGCAACCTTGGCTTTCCTTCAAAAGAGCCCTTTGGTCATGAATTTCCTTCTGTTTTGGAGGAAATGGCAGTTGTTGTGAGGTTTCTTGGGATACCTTGCACTCCTCCGCACAGCATCCTCCCCCAGGGGCCTTGAGATACTATTTGGGATGGGGTTTATGACCGGTGGGGGTGGGAGGATGCAACTGCTGTCAGGAAATGACTGCCAGAGGTTTCCAGCTGTGCCAGAGCTGTGGCAGGGATGGAGCCTGCTTGCTGCCCCTCCGGTCCCATGTCTCGGCTGCGGCTGCAGGAGATGAGCTCCTCAGTCCCACCTTGCACCTTGTGCTGCCCACGCTCAAACCGTGTGGCGCAGGGACCTGATCCTTCTGCAAAGAAGCTGGTAAAAAGACTATTTATTTACTTACTTGCTTTAGATGCGCACAAGCACACGTATACCTACCCGCATAGGGATGGCTGGTGGTGCCGTATATCGGGGCAGGACCAAGGAACAGCCAGCAGGGATGGAGATGCCTTATGCTGGGATCGTAAGCAGCTATTTGTGAAACCGCAGCCGCTGTGTGGCCTGCCTGTGGCGTGATTCAGTCCTAGCTCTTTCTGTGGCTTAGTACCTGTGTGTCCCTGTGACCGAACGATCTCAAATTTAGACTCAAAACCTTATCGCCAGGTTTTGCTGTGCAGGTTTTGCCTCTGCACATTCATGGTTGGGTGCTTTGAAGGCTTTAAAAACTCATCCCTGGGAGAGGGGCAGCATCCGGGGAGGTTAGCCCCTGGCACGTTTGTAAGCCACGCCAGCTCACCTGGGAGATGTATGTGAGCGTGAAGGAAGTTGTTTGGTGGTTTAAGTACGGCCTGTGGTGAAGTTCTGGTCCGGTATTAAGGTTCCAGGCTTTGGGGTAATTTAGTGCAATGCAGGGTTATCTTGGGATCCTCTTGACCAGCTTTGCCCTGCAGGCAAAATGCTTTCAAGGCCAATCTGAACATGTGGATTTGAGAGCATGTGGAAAACCTGCCTTGGAACGGGCACCTAAACACACCTGTGTGGATCTGCTTGCCCCCCCGACCACCTCTGCGGGGCAGCCCAGGGCCCGCGCGCAGGCCTGGGCAGCGAGGAGGGGGCTCGCTGTTCAGGTAGAGCACAGGCACCCGAATTTCCACTGCAAATGCAGCTGGACCACTTCCATGAATGTTTTATTTAGTCCTGAAGGATTCACTGTCCCTCTTCTTTTGGCAGTGGGGTCCTGCCTTCTGCTCGATATGGATGCTGTAGGGAACATATAGCGTGGTCCCATGTCTCCAGTGAGCCTGGGGGGGAGCACCGATACTGGGGCACGGGTTGAAACACAGCATTACAAATAGCAGCAGATCCAGGTACAAAGCTTTGAGCTCCGTGTCCCTGTAGCGCCGGCTGGCCTGAGTGCACCATGAGATTTATGGGTCCCGGAGTCATGAGTTTCAAAATGCAACTACGCACATCTGTGGGGAGAAAATTCCAGGGAGGGCTATTAAATGTCTGACTCAAAGGTCACGAGCCACAAATAACCAGCGAGAGTAATCAGGGGAAGTATCTCGCCCTGATCCGCTTCCCGAGGCCTGATGTGGATCTCGTTTACAGGCTCAAACAGAGTATTTTCTGATTTATGTGCCTGAAGTACCTAAATAATGTGCTTCACTCACAGGTGCATGTGCGTGGTCTGGGTGGTTTCAGGTGTGTTGCTTTTAATCCTGGTTCATGACTTTGGTTGCAAGAAAAGAGTTTTATGATGTACGTGCCTCTTTGCCAAACTTTAATCATCGTCTGTCTCAATTTTTTTCTGGAAACTTTCTGCAGAAGAAAGTTTGCAAGAATCAGAGTAGAAAAATAAGGTTTTACCCTTGTGGAAAAATTCTCAGGGGCTTTTCGTAGAGAAGCTCTTCTTGTTTTGGAGCTGGAATTTGATGTCTGGTAGGGAGGAGGGGGATCCACCCACATCTGGCCAATTCATAAAGCCCTTGAAACTCCCAGTTAAGATGCTCCATAAAGAGTTATCAGAATTTGGCAACCGACCGCTCCAAACATTACATCTTCCCTGAGCATCATCTGTTCTCTTATGGCTCATGCGGGACGCTGCATACGGCCTCTCTGCTCGGGGACAGCTGCGACGGCACAGGGCTTTCCCCGGAGCTGCGCGGCGGCTCCCCCGCGCTCCTCCCGCAGCCGCCCGGCAAGGCGAGGAAGGAGGAAAATGCCCCAAACGCTCAGATTTCGCGGGGTCCTGCATGGAAGCCCCCCAGGGATGCACGAGCGGATGGAGGTACGGGGAGCAGAGGGGCGCATGGAGCAGCGGCTCGGGGCTCCCACTGTGCCCCCCAAGGGCCGCGAGACCCGACGGCAGTGCCTGCTGTAGCTGGGCAGAGATACCGGTGATGCTGGTTTTGCCTTTTTTTGCTTGTCTTTGAGGGGAGCATAGTGTTTGGTCCCATAATTAAAACCAGCATCTCGGTGCATACGCCCCAGGGGCCGGGGTGAGGTTATGCGAGGTACCCCGACTCCGGGATTTCCTATTTCTCGAGTTCTGGCTTTGTGATCTTAATGTTATTTCAACATAGTCCTTTTTGTGTGGTTTCTTATTTAAGTGTTTTTAATTTGAACAAATACCCTCCAGCTAATTTTTGTTACTTGTGCGTGGCTGCGGAGAAGACCTTTTCCTTTTATTAAAGAGGAATGTTTTTAATCACACGCATTCTTCAACCCGGCTGAACTCTGAACCTTTCACAGCTAATCAGCATAAGATGGGAAACAGTTTTAAAAAACCCCCTGCCTTTAACTGCTGCTCAGCCTCAGACAAAGCTCTTCACCGTGTGCGATCGCCTTGCGGGCAGCGCTGGCGCACGGCACGGCTGCACCGTGCCGCAAAACCCGGCAGCCTGCCTTCATGGCAGGCAGGGCTGAAAGCAGGGATGCACGGAAAGGCGTAGCTCAGATGCGACTGGTCTGCTTCTCAATAATCTGCCTGCCCTGCTTGGTTTGCTTCTTGCTTTATTTCCCTCTTATATAAGTGCAGCTCTCTGCTGACGGCGGATTGTGCCTCCAAAAAAAAATAATCTCAGGAAATGCCAAAGCAAAGATTTCTGCGCTGTTTTTTTTTGGAGGGGGTTGGCTGTTTGTCTGAGAGCAGCAGCGACACAAGCACCGGATTACCACCACCAGCCTGGGAAACTCGTTGCCGCCAGATTTCAGCCTGGCCAAAAGCTTAGCAGGAGTCGGAGAGGTACTTGACTGTTGGCAAAGTGGGGAGCCCATCGCCATCTGCACGCTTGCTCTGTGTCTCTCCCACCTTGCCGGCGAGCACGCGGGCCCTTGGAGCGCTTCGGCTGTTTTCCCTGCGCTGTGCCATGCTGGCAGCCTGGAAAATGCTGGTAACCCGTGCCGGGTGGTTGAGCACAGAGCTTGCATTCATGCTCATACCGCCGAAGGCTTTCCCAGGGCATGCCGGGGAGAGACTCGGCACCAAAGCTCCTCTTGCTGTGTTGCAATCTCCCCTTCCCGTGGAGGAAGGGTGGAGCTGCAGCGGCTGCTACCTGCCCAGGTGCGGAACGGTTTGTGCAACGGGCTCGGCAGCCCCAGGCAGTCAGCCCCGCACGTCGGGACCATGGCGCGGTTCGCCGTGGCTTCCTCCCGGTGCGCTGGCATAGCGGCGTGTTTTCCTCCCGGTGACCCGGCTGCACAAGGTGACCCAGAAAAACAATGGCTTGGTGCCACAGCGACGGGAGGGCCCGGCTGCTTCTGCTTTACTGCTGGGCCATGTGGTGCAAGCGGGGACGAGGCAGTAAGTGATCCCCGCAGCCACCTTCACCCCCTGTCCGGGAGAGGGGCTGATGCTGCCTCGCTTCGCACCCCAAATACATCCCGAGTTGTTTGGGCTGAGCAGATAAAGCTTTGCAATTAATGATTTATTTGCAAGGAGCAGGGAGGAGAGGGATGTCTTTTTGCAAAGAGGCTGAGCTTTGCTGTGTTTTAATGGCAGGGTCATCTGCAAAGCCATTTGCCCTGCGAGTGCTGCCCTGGTCCCCCCACGCTGCTGCTGGTGACATGGTGGCTGCTGAGCCCCTGCCAGCCTCAGCACTCGTGTGAAGACGAGCTTGCCACCAACACCGGCCTTCCCATGCGAATGTTCTTGCGAACTAAAAATAATTCACAAAAATGTTGGCAGCTGGATATCCAGCCGAGAGAGGAGCCTTGTCCCAGAAGCCTTCCGCCTCTTCCCAGCTCGCTTTTCCCTGTCCGGCGCTCGGCCCCACTCCTGGCCATGAGGGTGAGGAGGGAAGGATGATGGATTCGGCCCCCTGAGGCTGCACGGGGCCAGCGGAGCATCCCAGTCTCAGTCTGTACATCCTGCTCGCAGCTCCTCTGTGGCCACGGGTTGTGGTGCTGGTGGCTTACAAGGGTCCCCTAGGAACTGGCAGGACCTGGGCTGGGTTGGGGAAAGGGGCAGACCCCCCAGGAGCCATCATGGGGCTGTGCTTTTTGCCTTCCTCGGGTGAAGGGAAAAGGAGGAGCTGCTCGTCTGGCTGCCTGCCCCCTGAATCATGTGTGAGCATCGGAGGCTGCCGGGGAGGGGAGTTGTTTACTGTAACTCTTGGCAGAGGGCCCGGCATGAAACCCCAAATGAATTCAAGCTGCAGCAGGAGGTCACGACTGAAACAAACAGCTCCCAGGGCAGGAAGGGCTTTGCGAAGGGGTCCAGAGCTGCTGGAACCCGGGCTTGGAGCGGGAGGGATGCCGGGCATCCCCGGGGAGCTGCCACGTGCAGGTGCCACGGGCGCCGGAGGGCTCCCAGCGTGGGGGCAGCGGCCGAGGCTCCTGCCCAGGGGCTGGGCTGCGCTCCCAGTGCTGCTGCCCCCAACCAGTCCTCGTCCCTCGCCTCCCTGGTGCTCGGCATGTAAAGCGTCGTGTTTCTAAGCTCTGGAAAACCACCCCGAGTTTTGTGGCTTTGGCCTGCGCTGGCCGGGTGTGAAGCTGTAAGTCGGGGCTTTGCACGGGCTGGGACGCCTGTGTCGCCCCGTAGTACTTCAGGCCAGTCCGTGCTCCCGTGGTACCTTTTTTCTCCCACCTCCTGAACAGTCCCATTTTGCCAAAACATCCCCAGCTGAGCAGGGCCTGGCGGAGTGGGGTGCTCCATGTGCCATCGGGGTGCAGAACTGGGGGGCCGTGGCGGGAGGAGGGTCTGCGCAGCCTCTGTCGACGGCCGCTCTCGCTGGCTCTGGTGCGTTTTGGCCCTGGGGATGCTCGACAGCCTTTTTCCTGGCTCTGGGTGAGCGGTGAGGAGTTGTTTTTCTGGCTGCTGGCCACTGGCCTGCCCGTCCTCCTTCTGCCCCAGCGCACGCGTTCCCTCCCACTTCTCCTCTTCCGCTGCTTCGGAGTTTGTTTTTAAAAAGACTTAAACAAATGAGGTAGAGAGATTCCCAGAGACCCCGCCAGTGCCTTCCCCCTCGGCTCTGTGCCGCTGTCTGTGTCTCCTCCTCCATCCCTGGAGGTGCCTGTAATACCCGCTCCTGTGCCTGCGGTTGCCCCCAAGACCTTCTTGCCCCGGGGAGGTGCTGGAGGGGCAGCTCGGGCCTGAGGATGCTGCTGATGGGGAGGTGAGAACAAGACTGCTGCTGCTGAGCGTTGGCCAGTGGGAGCTCCCCGTGGGCATTTTTAGCATCGCAAGCAGAGGAAGGCTGTGACGACTCTTCTCTGGATGCCATCAGTGCCGAGGACAGAGGCTGTGGCTTGGTGGGCTGGTCCCTTCCTCCTTGTACACCTGCTTTCCCTTCTGAACGGTGCTCCTGCGTGTAAGCTGCCCTCCTCGGCGTCTCGAAGCCGAACCTGATGGCTGTGGTCCCCTGGCAGCTCCGCTGCACTTCCCAGCTCCTGCCCCTTCGTGGTATACAGCAGGACAGTGACATTTGGCTGGAGGGGACGGAGGGATGGCTGAGCTTCAGCAAGTTCCTGCAGATAGATGGCATCACGTGGCAGGGATTTGGCTTGGCTGGGAGCTGTCAGAAGTCCCCGTTTCCCATCCTGAGATTTGCTCGTTACAGTCTGTCCTTGTCTGGCTGCCAGCAGCCCAGCACATCGGGTCGCACTACGTATGCCGTGCCGCTGCCTCCCTTCAGCCTCCTGCCGAGCATCCCCCAGGGGCTTGGCCAGCGCCCATCCCTCTGGCATCCTCCTCCTCCTCCTCACTGGGAGGTGGGAACACACATGAGCTGAGAAGCAGGAGGTGACAGCCCAGCTTATCGCTTGCATCCTTCAAAATCACTGATGTTTAGCAAGATCCGAGGCCCTTTGGGGATTGCTGAGGCTGGGAGGTTTCTGGAGCAGCAGGCAGGTACGGCCTCCCAGGGTGTTGGTGCTGGCACCGTGCTGCAAGGAGACAGGACCTCTGTCTCCTTGAGAGCTGCAGTCTCTCAGGTAGCCCTGGGTTGAATTGTCAGCCCCTCGGAGGACATCAGCCTTTTTGGGACCCCTGGCTTCTTGCAGGTGTTGAAGGGCACATAGAGAGAAGACTTGGGGTCTTCTCGCTTAGGGTAACTTCACTTGGACTCATAAAAATGCAGCTGAAAGATGCTCATCTGCTTTTGCTGTGCCTGACCCTCAAAAGGGGCTGTGGGGCTCATCCTGCCCATCTCATGGCGTTGTGCCGTGCCCAGCCCCAAGTCCTCGGTGATAACGGGGCAGAGGAGCTCAGCGGCTTTCAGGCTGCCGCTGTTAATCTTCCTCAATTTCCATATTATGCCGGTTATGGTGGGGCAGGCAAGGTGTAGCAATTAGAGCCAATTAGCCAGACAAATTAAATCCCAGGCGGTTATCAGAAAGATGGAGAGAGAACGGGATAAACCCTGCAATGGGGTTTCCTGGGAACATCAGGTCCTTCCCTGACACGGGCTGAGATCGGGGACATTTCTGTCCTGGAGAATTGAGCTGGTGCCGCGAAGCGTTTGCCCTCGACCAGAGGGAATTTTTCCTGCCTGAGCCACGCGGCAAAGCCAGAGCTGGCCCCGTTTCAGCAGGGCCGTGCACCCCGTCGTCTGTACGGATGTGCGCCTGCGGTTATTAATAGTCCCTGTGCCCTTCTTGGGTGAACACTCTCGTGCTCCTTTGCCTCGCAGGGAGGCGCCGGCCAGGGTGGGAGTTTGCCGCGTTTCCCCCTGGAAGAGCTGTGTAATGCTGCATTACGGGGCAGGAGCCTGCGGAGATTTCTCCTGCAACATTGCAGTCATCAGCACAAGCTCCCTGATGCCGTTGAGGCTGAGGTTTGAACAGCGCAGGGTGTGGTTCTCTGGCTATAAAATAACATTTGCATTTGGTTTTTTTTTTTAATTGAAACTGCTTTTGGAAAACAATTAGCTCTCAGGCTGCAGTGGCCTTGGCCCTGCGTCCTGCAAGAGCATCCCACTTGCAGTGTCTTTTCATGCTGAATTTCCTGCCCCCCCGCCTGTTTCCAGCTTCCCCTGTGCTGCAGTGCCCGTGGCGAAGCTGCAGTGGCCGTGGCCGCCTCGCACCCGGCTGCGTTCGGTTTGTGGGACACCACGGGGCTTGTCCGGGCATCCTTCAGTTGCTGTCGTGCTCGCTCACCCCCTTTCTGCCTGCGCCTGGCCGCCTTGCTGCCTTCTCGCGGTGCTGTTTGGAGCATCCCTGCTGCAGCGGTGCAGGAGGAGCACTGCAGCTGCAGGCATCCCTTGGCTGGGTGGCTCTTCTGCAGGTTTGTTTTCTCTTTGTTGCAGCTGGAGGCAATCAGCTCTGCTTTGCACTGGCCCGTGGCACGTGCAGGATAAATTAAGCAAGGCTTTAGGAGCTGGTTGGTGAAAATCCCCTGCTGCAGTGGGTGCTCCCATGCTCTGTGTAATTGGGGCTATTTTAGGTGTTCCCATGAGGATGGGGGTTCACGGCGTGGGGGGGCTGTGCATCCAGGTGGGGCGGGAGCGTCTGAAGTTTGCAAAGCAATTCTCAGCCGTGGTGTCAAGGAGAGATGCCTGCAGCACCTTGGAGACTCTCCAAGGGCGTATGATTTACGAGACTTTTTGCCCAGGTGATGGAGGAGGCTTTTGCAGGCAGTACCTGGTGCCTGAGAAGCCCTTCTCAATGGCAGGGCATGTCACTCACAGTGCCCACCCGTGCATCGGGGTGTACCTGGGCCTCATCCTGATGCTTTCCCTACCTACCTAGCAGGGTGGTCTGAGCTGGCCAGGGACTGAGCTGTGCCCCGCTTTGTGTCTCAACAGCTGCTGTGAACCCGTGCACCTCCCCACGGGTGCCCCAGACCGCCCCCATGGACCTGCGTATCGGGCAGCGCGTCGTCAAGCCCGGCTCTGACACCACCTTGCTGGCCCTGAAGCACACGCAGCAGCTGCAGCACCAGCTCTTCCTCGCCAGCCTGCACCAGCAGCAAGTGGAGCAGCTCGCCCACCAGCACGTGAGGGTACGGGCACCCCAGGGTGCAGGGGAGGACCTGCCCCTGCTTTCGGTAGCAGCTGGGTGAGGACTGGGCACTTTGAAGAATTAGTTTTGCCCCCAAAGCACGTAGCTCATGGAGCCACGCGTGTCTGCCAGCAATGCCCTGTGTCGGGGCTGGCTTTGTCCGAGTTTCTGTCTCTGGCAGGGATTAAGAGGAAGAGGCTAGAAATCCTAACCCCAAAATAACCTTCCCAGGTGAATTCCTTCTTTCCTCTGAGCTGGAGAGTCTGTAATGCATTTTAGCCAGCCCAGAGACCTCTCTGACGCAAGGAGGCCAGTGAGGGAGTCAGGTGGGGGGGTTTCGTGTCTTACTTTCAGGCCAAATCGTCGTCCTGCCAAGGCCAGCGGGAGTACTGGGGCCTCCTGGGATGTGCGAAGCAGGGAAATGTTTTCAGCTGCATACCATGTGTGCTGAGCGAGGAGCCAGAGCGACTGGACAGGATGCCTGGTGTCTGTGATCTGCCACTCTGCTTGGCCACCGCTGTTTCTCTGCCCTAAAGGCATGGCTTACTCACTTTACAAGCTAATTTGCTTTTCTGGGAAGTCTTCACTGAAATGCTCTAGTGTCACCCGGAATAGCACCCCTGCCCTGCTGCCAGACTCTGCATTGTCATAAAATTACAGCAAGATTTAGCTTGGATGGTTCCTCTGGAGGCTCCCGCTGAGAGCAGGGCCAACTTCAGAGGTAGGGCAGGTTGCGGAGGACCACGTCCGGGTGAGTTGTGACCAGCTCTAAGCACAGAGATCGCTCGTGCATGTCCCAGTCGCAGGGCTGCACCACACTCACGGCAGGAATCAATTCCATATATCCAGATGGGATTTCCCTCGTGGCACGTCTGTCCTGTTGCTGCGCATCCTTTTGCTGCACTTCTTGGAGGACCCTGGTTCCATCTGCTCTGTAACCCCCTTTGGGTGGTGGAAGATGCAGTTGTAGCCCCTCTCCTCTGGACTAAACAAGCCCAGCCTCATCCGCTTCTCTCGCGTCCTGTGGGCTCTGCCCCTGAGCACCAGCCCTGCTCTCGGTGGCTGGCACGGGCTCACTCGTCCCGGAAACCTTGTCTGGAAGCCCTGGGGGAATCACACTGAGGCTTTCTTGGGAGAGGCTGAGCATCAGCTTGGTCCACACAGGGAGAGTTTGAGATGCTGCTGCTGCCACGATTGATGGGTGCTTAGAGGTATTTGTGCAGATGTGATGCTTTCTGACCTCCCTGTGAAATGGGATCATCTCTGAAAACCTCAGCTTTGGAAAACACCAAGATCCAAACTTTCAAGACTAGTGTAATGGATTTTTTTCTTTTTTCTCCTTTCTAGTCAACTGTGATATTTATTTTTTGTTGCATTACAACATGCCCTAGCTACAGATATGTCAAAACACCATGAAAGGCAGCAAGTTGAAACAGACTGGTTTGAGTTTTACAATGTCCCTGGGGAGAGCGTCTCTGGAGACAAAGATGCATCCGGTTTGCTGTGATGAAAGAACTTAACGCATTCTTGTCGGCCAGGGCTGCCCATCAGGTTTCCAAAAATTACATAATGGACCATTTCAGACATGCTCCGTCACCATGTCGTTGTGCCCTGGGCTTGGGGGAGAGAGTAAGAGGGCTTCGGTCTGCACTGGGTGAGGCTGGGATCTCCTGGTCCTCATGTTCCTCTCTTCTTGCAGGTGACCATGGAGTCCCCACACCGCGAAGCCGAGCCTGGGCAACAGGAGCAGGAGCTGCGGCAGATCCTCAACAAGGACAAGAGCAAGCGAAGTAAGAGCCTCCGTGCGTCTGCCGGCACATGGCACTGGGTGCTGCCTCTCTGCCTGAGGAGCTGCGTCGCTGAAACCGGGGGACTCGGCTCACAGCAGGAGTGAGATCAGGGTGGCTTTTAGAAGGGGGCTCAGCAGGTGGTTCTGCCCTTATGCAGACCAAGCGCTGCCTTCTCTTGGTCTAAAGGTGTGTGAAGGCACCCACACCACTGAGCATCTCTGTCCTGGGCATCAAACTCAGCCATGCTCTGTGCCTGCCTGAGGCCAAGAGAACAACTTAGTGTCCATGGGGAAGTCCAGTCCTTCTGAGCAGCAAGCAGCGGTGCCAGCAAGTTGCACTTAGCAGCTGGCAAGAGATTTTTTTGGCCCTGGCCTGGCTGGTGTTTATCCTTCATGTCCTGCCTAGCGATGCCAACCAGGTGGTCACAACAGATCTCCATGCTAACGTTGCGTCATGCCCTACGGCCACTGCGGCAGTGCTGTGCAAGCTGACAGCGCTTGTGACTGCACGGGGCAGGGCCTGAATTTGCCTCTTGAGTTTGTAAGCCCCGGGCTGGAGCACCCCTGGTAGTGGGGAGAGGTTAGCTGGTCCCCCCATGCTGGGCAGAAAGGTTTGCAAACGCTGCCCGGCTGCGATCTCCCTGCGCCATCTAGTGCCAGTCGCTGCAGGGAGCTCGCGAGAAGTTTGCTCTGAGCTTTTGGATGTGCAGAGCCCTGCATCACAACCCAAAAAGGCAGCTGCAGCATGCATTGGATGCACTGCGCCCATCCCAGTGTCCATGAGCCTACTGTCCACCTGCCCATCCAGCCTGAGCTCTGTCGGGATGCTGTTTTCCCTCAGATCCCACGTGGCTCTGGAGCCCAGACTTCTCTGCTGCGGTTCACAGGGCTGCTGGGGCTAATTGCAATGCTGAAAACACAGTGCCTGCCCTTTCCATGCCATTCCTGAGCAAACAGCTCCTGCGAATGCGGTCAGCTTGGCATGGCTGAGCGTGGCAGCCTACACATAGCCCCTTTATGCAATCTGGGAGTTAATCATACAAGTTAATTAATTAACTTGTGCTCGGAGCTGCCAAATGCCGGCACAGAAGTGTGGCGTGTCTCCGTTGCAACCACAGAGCGTTCCTGCTGGAACAGACAGATGGGGCTATGGCCTAGCATGGGAACGGGCCCTAGTCTGAGGTGGGAAGCCACATAGGAGGCTCGTGGCAGCTGGGGGCTGGCGATGGCAGCACGCCGCAGCAGCCTGTGCGGGGCTGTTTCACCACCACGGTGGGGCCAGGTGTTGAACGTGGGTCGCTGCTGTTTGTTTGCCAGCAGGTTGTGGTAAGTCTCGTGCTCTTCCGGAAGAGCGCAGCTCCATCAAGAGATTCAGGAGCCTCAAAGCTATCCCCTGAACTGTTTGGAGGTGCTTTCTTTTTCTTCCTGTCTCTCATGCAAGCTATCCCTGCTTTGGGGGGGCAGCGTATGGCTGCGGGGGGGGCTGAGCTGCAGGACAGGCTGAGCTGTGTGCCATCAACTGGAAATTACCAGCATGTAACACAGGCTCAAAGTGTCTCTGGAGAGGCTTCAGAAGGATCCCGTGCTCCCGTGGGAGTTTCATCACTGCTGTACCAGCCACACTGTGCTTTCATGCTCTCTTTATTCTGTGGGTGTCAGCTTATACCTGCTTTCTGTGGCTCGGATGAAGCAGGCAGATCCGCAGCTGCGACTTGCCTCTGGCGATCCTCTGCCTCTCACCTGCCACGCTCCCACTGCTCAGCGAAGCGCATGCAAAAAGATCAGGCTCCTGAAATATGTGGGAGAGCTGAGGGTGGGTCAGGGATGCTTCCCTGGCCATCTGGGAAACTCTGGTTGCCCCAGCTAGCCTTTCTCTGAGCCAACCTTGACCTGAGAACTGCACCAAGCATCTCTGCAGGGTTTTCTCAGTGTCTGTGTGCTTGTAGGTGTCTCCAGCCATACTGGCATTACTTGTGGAGCCGTGGGGCCACGCTCGTGTCTGCAGGGATCCTTTAAAGTGCTCCGTGTTGGCTCTCAGCCTTGTGTGGTCACTGCTGATCTTTTCACAGGTGCTGTGGCCAGCACAGTGGTGAAGCAGAAGTTGGCTGAGGTCATCCTGAAGAAGCAGCAGGCAGCTTTGGAGAGGACCAGCAACCCCAACCCATCGGCCATGCCGTACAGGTAAAACAAGGGCATCCTCTGACATCTGCTAAGGACCCAGAAAAGCTGGCTCTTTGTCTTGGGCAAGATCTTGCTGTTATCTTCTGCTTCCTGGTCTTTAGAGATACTGTTTAGCTAACATCTGTTGGGGTGAGGTGGCTTGGTTCTATGTTAAGTGCTTGCAGGAGGTTAATGAAGCTCCCACATTGTTTTCCCTGACCTTGTTGGACTTTGGCTTGTCCCATTCCTGACCCAAAAAGTACTGTCAGGCTTCTTGTCTTTTGTCCAAAGGCAAGGCAAAACCAGCAGCTGGATCCCTGCTATAGGTGCTTGTGGTAGTGGACAGGACAAGCCTTTCTGGCCACTGGCAGAAGAGCCAGCACACCCCCAGGAAGGGCAGTGCCCCATGGGCCACCCTTGCATTGGAGGGCGTAGCGTGGGTGGCACGTGGCTGCCAGCTGGGAAAGGTCTCTAATAAGGTGGCTTCTCCCTGTAGGTCTCTGGAGCCTCTGGATCCCGAGGGCCCTTCCCCTCCTGTGCTCAGCACCTTCCTGCCCCCTGTCCCCAGCACTTCTCTTGACCCCCCAGAGCATTTTCCACTGCGGAAGACAGGTAAGGCCTTGGCAGTAATGCCATCTCCCTCCTGTCGTGATAGCCTCGCAGCCCGCTTGCAGGGGATGGCTGAAGATGAGAAGCGGGGTGGCCTGGCTCCGCGAAGCCGGTCCAGCTTCGTCCCTATCAGCAGTGGGGCCAGGACTAACCACCTTGTCTGCTCACAGCATCTGAGCCCAATCTGAAGGTGCGTTGCAAGCCCAGGAAGTGCCTTGACCGGCGCAAGAATCCCCTGACGCGGAAGGAGAGCGCTCCCCCCTCCCTGAAAAGGCGGCCGCCCGAGGCGATCGGTGAGGACTTTGCCTGGACGGTGATACCTTGTGAATTTGGAGAGACCTTGGGGCCAGGCTGGAGCAACTATGGTCTGCCCAGGATCCTGCGCCACGTCTGCCTGGGGGTCGTGTCTCCGGGGCTTGGCACGTTATCGGTGCCCTCCTTGGGGAGGGAGCTCTGTGCCATGGTGGTGCAGGGATGGATGAGCCAGGAAGAGATGTTGCTGCAGCTGTACCCTGCTGCTTTTTGGGTCCAGGATGGACCTACGAGGCTGAAAGGGTCCAAGGCCCTGAGCAAATATGAGTGGTCAGGCTTCCTCGCTGTGGTGTGGTGCCGCCCATGCTGGCAGCGCAGCTCCGTCTCCGCTGTGCCGTGCAGTCAAAGGGAGGTTTGGCCCTCACAGGGCAGTGGGCAGCTGTTAGAGGGAGGGAGGGCTGTGAAGGGCTGAGGCAGGGGCTGTGAAGTCCTTTTCTGGGTGCTTGTGCCCATCATCCCCATTTCTCTTCCTTGCGCAGACTCCTCCCCAAGCAGTAGCAGCACCCCCGTGTCCGGCTGCAGCTCTCCCAACGACAGCCTCCCCGCTGAGCATGGAGCCCTTCCCGCTGCCTCCGGCATGGCCCACGAGGTGAGCTCCAACGACCTCGCAGCCAGAGGTCTTGCAGGTTGGGGCTTCCTGACCCCAGGGTTGGGTGCCCTGATCTCCCACTCCTATCTTAGGCTCAGGCAAAGGTAGCATCCACCCCCGGGGACCCCAGCCCTGAGTCCCACTGCCCAGGAACTGCCCTTAGCCCTGCTTTCCCTGCATGGTGGGATCTTCTGTCCGGCCCAGCGCTGCTCCTGACACACTGCCCTCCTTCACAGCGTGCATTTCTTGTCTCCTAGTGTATGTGCTCTCCCCAGTGGGCCCTAATACCCCTTGCCCTGGCCTGAGGCGTTCCTCCAGGCAGCGGGGGCTCAGCCACCCTCTTCTGCCGCCCGCACCCAAGCTGCTTGTCCCATGCTGAGCTCTGCCACTGCCAGAGCAGGAGACTAATGAATTGTGTTTGGTGCAGACGCCCCTGGCCCAGCGCCTGATGATGCAGGAGAGCTCACTGGCCCAGTTTGCCCTGCAGAGTGCAGCCTCCCTTCCGGCCATCACGCTGGGATTGCCAGCTACCAGTAGTGCCAGGGTAGGTAGCCAGGTTGTAGGTAGCCCCAGAACTGGGCAGAGGGTCCCCGCTGGGCAGGGGGAGCCCTTTCCTTTGGGCCTGGGGTTTCTGGGGTAATGCCAGGCGTGCGCTGGCTCTGAGCATTCACGGGCGCTGCCTGTGGGCTCAGTGAGGATGTGCCGTCCCCTCCCCATGCTGTGCCCTAGTGGGTTGCTAACCCAGTCCTCCTCCTCCTCCTCCTCTGCAGGGAGAGGCAGATCGCCGCCCCCTCTCCAGCCTGGCGCACCGGGTGCCCATGCTGAACGGACCTGTCCTCACGGGCACGCACTCGCCCATGTTCATACCAGCTGGCTTGGAGCAGCACGAGCCTGGGAGCTCCTTATCCCCTCGGCTCCAGCCTGTCATCATCCTCGAGCCCTCGGTCACTCACGCGCCACTGGTGGCAGGTAAGTGTCGAGCTTGGTGACAGGCACTGAGGCTGTGCCAGTGCTGGCAGGGATCAGCATGGAGCTTCGCTCAGGGTAGGCAGGTTTTTTGGGTGCCGGGAAAGCCCAGTGGCCTTGATTTTTCCATTACTTTTCTGTGAGCTGGGACCAAGGGAGTGGTATGGAGCCGTTCACCTTTTCTGCAGCCCAGAAACATCCCCCCGCCAAGGGGTCTTTCCTGCCTCTTCCTAGGCTCTTGTGCCAGCAGATTTCACTGCAGACCCTGCGTTGAGCAGGGCAGCTCAGATCTCTTGGATGTGCCTTATTCCACCCAGCCGCTCTAGGTAATCTGCTCTAATTGTAGCAGAAGGAGAACTGGCTCCTTTGTGCTGGTTCCTGGCTCCAGCTCTCCCTGCCCTGTGACACCTGCAGTGAAGGAAGCTTCTCCCATTGAGGGTGAAGCTGAGGGGGGACTGAGATGATTGAGGTCAGCCAGATCCTGTTGCCACACGCCTGTGGGCTGTGTGATACAAAACTGATGGGGACAGAAGGAGGGGAGCCGTAAAGACACAGCCCATCCATCCTAGCCTACCAGGTACTGGGCTCCAGGGCTGGATCAATGTCATTTTTAGGGCTGTCTGGAGATTGTGTGGCTACAGACAGCACTGCTGCTTGCCATACCCAGCTCTGCAGGGTGTCACATCTGCCCAGTGGACAATGCTACCCCTCACCCCTCCTTCATCTCCCCTGCAGTGCCAGGTCTGGGAACAGTCCCCTTCTCCTTCGCCCCCTCACTCATCTCGGCAGAGCGCCTGTCACTCCCAGGCCACCATAAACCGCTGGGCAGGACCCGCTCGGAGCCCCTGCCCCAGAACCCCAAGGCCATCCAGCAGCAACTGGTGTACCAGCAGCATCACACCCAGTTCCTGGAGAGACTCAAGCAGCAGACACATCTGGGTAAGGTAAGTCATGGAGGCCTAGCCCAGGCATGTCATGGGAGACAGATGCTAGGATGCAAGATGGCAACTCTGCTTTCTGGGCAGTGAGTACCAGATGTCCAGGGCCAAGCCAGAGGCAGGCATGCCAGGTACTGCCTTGCCCAGCAGCAAGCTGAGGGTACCTACTCAGCTTCCTTGGCTCCCACATCCATTGTGCTCCTGCCCTGAGATGCCCTACCACCCTCCATGACCTCCTCAGCATGGCCTGTCCCCTGCCACCTCTCTGTGCTCATTCATGACCCCTCTGGCCGCAGCGCATGGCTAAATCCAGTGAGAAGCCCCGTCTGCGGCAGATCCCCTCCTCGGAGGACATGGAGGCTGAGGGGACGCTCCCAGAGGCTGGGGCTGAGAGCAGCGAGCCAGCAAGGACATGCGTAGAGCCCACGCGGCCGGGGAGCAGCGTGAAGGAGCCCGAGAGGACACAGAAGATGATGCAGCCTCAAGAGGAGCTTGTCCTACAGCAGGTACCCGAGCGCTGGCAGGGATGGGAGAGCCCCGGCAAGGGGTGGGCTCCCAGCCTGAAGCAGCCCTCTCCCCTGTGGGCGCAAGGAGCCCATGGGGAAAAGGGATGGTGGCTTCTCTGGCTGTCTTGAGCTGCAGGGAGCCCTTGGGGTGGTTCGAAGCCTTCATAGAGTCTCAGGAGTGGGCTGTAAGAGGTGGAGTTCCCAGCCTTGTCCCTGTCTCCAGTCGTAGCTTAATTGCTTTGAGCATTAGTCCTGGGCAGGCAGTGTGCAGAGATCCCTGCCCTGCGATTCGGAGCAATTTCTAATTCACCCCTTGGTGTCTCCTGTTTGAGGCTTTGCACAAACCCAAGCAGGTAGCATCCGGAGCCTGGGAGGGTTCAGGAGAGACCCTGAGAGCCACCTCTGTAAAGGGGCGCTGTGTGGGCAGGGACACAGGCACCGCGTCCGTACCTTCCTCCAGCCTGGGGCACTTTGGTAGGACAGGGGCGAGAGCTGCAGCTATCCCTGGCGTCGGCAAGGCTCGGCATCGTCCCCAGATGGCTGGGTATCATCCCCAAATTGCTGTGCCTTGCAGCAGGGCTGCCCAGCACTGCCGGGCTGAGCCAGCAGAGAGCAGCAGATGCTGCCTGACGTGCCCCAGCTCCTGCAAACCAGCTCCAAGCCCCCCGCCATGGAGGGGGCTGTCCTACCCAGACCCTGAGAGGGTGCACAGTGCAGGGCTCCCTTCCCTGGGCCCGGTGCTGCTGCCTTCACCACCCTGGTGCCTTCCTCCAGATGCCATGCTCACCGCTGCCTCTCTCCATCAGGCATATCTCTGGGATTCCTACCAGCGTGTGCAGCAGCAGCTCCTCAAGCGGCAGCCCTTGGCCGACTCCCCCATGGTCCCCACCGTCCTTGCGGGGCACAGGCCCCTCTCCAGGGCACAGTCATCTCCTGCCACCGCGACCGTCTCCCTTCCTGCCCAGGACACAGCCTCCAAGACGCTCTCCCTGCCTGTGCAGGAGCAGCCAGCCAAGCCACACTTCACAACAGGTACAGCCCGGCCCCTGTGTGGGGCTGTCACAGCTGGAGCAGCAGCAGGGGCTGGGGGCGAGAGCTGGAAAGGAGGTGGGGATGCTTGGCATCAGTCCCAGTCGCTCCCAGACCCTTAAATGCTTGGGAGTGCTCTGGCTGGCTGCAAAAAGAGCAGAGCAAGTCATGAGGGGCCTCTTCTTACCCAAGGTGGCTTTTCCAAGCAGGACTTGCCCATCTGGCCCCTTGACTGCCATCCTGGTCCAGCGATGCTGGCAAGGTTCAGCTCTCTTACATAGCCAAGGCAGAATCTGCTTCAAGCACGTTGGGACAGAGGCTGCCATGGTTTGAGGGAGGTGCTTCAGTCAAACCAAATAGTTATGGGTGTTTAGGGTCTCGGCCAGCCCCTGAAAAGGAGCTGAATTCAGGTCAGCACCGCTGAGGCCTGGCTGTCCCGTCCAGTCTCAGGACAGCAGCTCCCCTTGTGCCTTGCAGGGCTGGTTTACGACTCAGTGATGCTTAAACACCAGTGCTCCTGCGGTGACAACAGCAACCACCCAGAGCATGCAGGCAGGATCCAGAGCATCTGGTCCCGCCTGCAGGAGAGAGGGCTGCGCAGCCAGTGCGAGGTGAGCAGGAGTGGCGGGGCAGGAGCTGGATGCCTGTCCAGGAGGGGGATGCTGGTACGAGCAGATTTCATGCTAATGGTGTGATACGGTATCCTGCTCCCACCTCCGCCCTTTTGCTCCCAGATCTTCTCAGCCTGTTGCCACCATTATCCAGGCGACAAAGACCTTGGGAGAGGGCTTGAACTTGTCCGTTGCTGGCAGTGCCAAGTAGGAGCGTGCTGGTCTGACGCATCTCCAGCTTCGGATGGCAGCAGCAGTCTGCTCTGCTGGAGGACGGGCGTAGGGAAAGACGTGATCCCTACTGAAACAGGGTGTTTTGCCAACTCGGGGAACATCAGTGTTGGTTCCAGTCCGTTAGAAACCTTGTCCTGGTCTAGCTGGGCTGACTGGTCCACACAGGGCTCTGCAGTTGTAGGAAGGTGGTGCTGGCATTTCCTGCCTGATCTCTGCCTGTGAATGAGGGGTGCTCAAGTTCAAATCCAATGCAAGAAGCACAGTGCTCAGCCTCGCAGCTGCCTCCCCAGCTGTGGTGACACGAAGCGTGGCTGTACTCGTACATCAAGACATGCCACCTCCACCCTCGGAGGCTGGTGGGCGTGGGTGGGCGAGCCCTCGTCTCCCACCTGGAGCAGCTTGGTCACAGCCCCTGTCTGCCACAGTGTCTGCGGGGACGCAAGGCCACCCTGGAGGAGCTGCAGTGTGTCCATACTGAGCGCCACGTTTTCCTCTACGGCACCAATCCCCTCAACCGCCTGAAACTGGACAACGGGAAGCTGGCAGGTGAGTCCACATCCACACAGCCATGCCCTCGCCCGTCCTTGCCCGCACATCCGCACCAGATCTCAGAGCACCCTCAGCTGTGAGGACTGCACCAAGCCGCTCCCCTGGAGGCTGGTCCTAGTTCTGGCCAAGCAGCCAGGCCGAATCTCCCCCGCTGCACCGCGTGCCCTGTCCCCCGCCATTCCTGTTTCTCAGCTCTGAAGTCCTCGCTGTCCCCTCTCTCTGCAGGGATCCTGTCGCAGCGGATGTTCGTCATGCTGCCCTGCGGAGGGGTGGGGGTAAGTGCTCGATTTCTGCTCTGGCCGGTTTTGGACGGGGTTGTTCCTTTCTTCTGTCCCCAGCGAGGGGCTTCTCATGGGCTTGAGTGGAGAGGGAGCTCCTAAAGCCTTTGGGCTGCCAAGGTTGGGTAGCCTCAGGTGGGAGCACTCCATCTGCAGGCAAGATGTCGCTGTATCAGAGCTTCCCCTGTCCTTGGGATGGACCTAAGCATCCCACCCTTGAAAGGGGATCCTTTATGTCTCCTTACTTTAAGCGGCCCAGGAACCAAAAGCCCCTCACAGCCACTTCTAAGAGCCCAGGGCGTTAGAAGGGAGTGAGCTGGCGGGACAGCTGGGGGAAGCTGCAAGCCGTGGTCTCCACTGAGAGAGGAGAGCAGTGTCGTGGGGACAGCAGCTCGCCACTTCCCTCCAGACACTTCTGTGGCCTCTCCTTTCACAGCTTGCTGCCCTGGTTTCTCTCCATTCATTGCATTCTCCTCTCTTCCTCTCTCCCCCCTGTCTCTGTGCTCTCTCTCTTTCAGGAAGGGTCTCACTCCATGCCTTTCTGCTGCCTCTTCTGGTTCTTCTCCTCTCCTTGCCCCTGCTGCTGGGCACCAGCTCTTCTCAGCCCCGTTTGCATCTACTTTCCCTGCTCTGCCTCCCCCTCCCTGCCCTCCTCTCGCCCGTGCCCTGAAGGCGGGGGGGCTGGAGCTGCCCCTCTCCGTGGGCAGAGGGGAGCCTTTGAGTTGCACACATGGCGTTGATCAGAAGAGACTTGAGTTTTCCGGCTCTGGCTCGGCCCTTGACGTGATCCTGATCAAACCAAGATGTTTGGTTAGACAATAAAATAAGATAAAGAAGGTAACAAGCATTTTCTCAGTCACTCCTTCCAGCCCCTGGGTGCAGGGTGAGATGCTCGTGCAGAGCTCGGCTGGGGGCTGGGGCTGACAGCATGCGGAGGAGCTGCCATCCTGGCCAGCAGCACCAGGGAGCCGCTGGGGAGCTTGCCCCATTGCGTGCGAGGTGGTCCGGCTCCACAGTGCCCGGCCCTTCAGCCTGCACAGGACTTCCACCCCTAGCCCCGAGCAGGGCAGCCGGCAGAGAGCATAGGTCCCGTGACTGAGATCTCTTCCACCGGTGCCTTGTCCCCATCTGACCGATCCCCTTGCTTCCAGGTGGACAGCGATACCATCTGGAACGAGCTGCATTCCTCCAACGCTGCTCGCTGGGCCGCGGGCAGTGTCACCGAGCTGGCCTTCAAGGTGGCCACCAGGGAGCTGAAGGTAGGCTGGCTTCATGTGGAGGTCCCAGAGCTGTGCATTGCCCCATGGCCACGCCAGACGGGGGCTGCGGGGCCTTGCCAGC
The DNA here is from genome assembly GCA_013400535.1 of Scopus umbretta. Taxonomy (NCBI): domain Eukaryota; kingdom Metazoa; phylum Chordata; class Aves; order Pelecaniformes; family Scopidae; genus Scopus; species Scopus umbretta. The sequence continues at coordinate 104,207 of VZTL01056022.1, read as the reverse complement.
TGGCAGCGGGTGCTCCCAGCCCTTCGCTGCTGTGGGCTCTGTCTTTGGATGTCCCCATGCGGCAGGACCGGCCAGCCAGGGTGTGGAGGCGATGTGTGGTGCTGGGGGCAGCGGCTCTGATCACCTCGCCTTTGTTTTGTCCCCAGAACGGCTTCGCTGTGGTGCGGCCACCTGGACATCATGCGGATCCTTCCACCGCCATGTAAGGGCCCCTTCCCAAGCCACAGGGCTTTGGGCTGGCATGTGGGAAGCCGCAGGAAATATCTCCTTGGCTCAAAGTCACCAATCGCTCCAGGCTAGCCTCTCCCGGGACCCATCTGTATCCAGGCCGGAGGGAGAGGGGAGGGAGAGCCCTTTGGGGAGCACATGAGCCAGGAGGAAAGGGTGCTGAGGAAGGCGCCAAGCATTAACCAGCTCCAACTCCCTCTTTGCAGGGGATTCTGCTTCTTTAACTCGGTGGCCATTGCCGCCAGGCAGCTGCAGCAGAAAGGGAAACTCAGCAAGATCCTCATTGTGGACTGGGTAAGTCCCCTTTGTCCCCCAGCGTCTCCCTGCTCCTCCCCAGGATGTCCCCAGGAGCAGGTACCTGTACCTCCTCCCAGCTCTGGTTTGGAGCTAGACTGGAGAGCAGTGAAACCTCCTCCTTTGGGGACCGGCTGCAGGAGCACGGCTGGGAACCCCCCGGAGTGTCAGGATGGGGGAGCAGGAGCAGGTCCTGGGGATGGGGGACCAAGCCCTGAAGCAGGGTAGAGATCCAGTTGCTTTTAGCTCCGTTAGGCTATTGGGCCACACTCAAGGATGAAAACACGAGTGCTCTCCCAATCTCTCTCTCTAGGATGTTCACCATGGCAATGGGACCCAGCAGATCTTCTACAGAGACCCCGATGTTCTCTACATCTCTCTGCATCGTCACGATGACGGCAACTTCTTCCCCGGTAGCGGGGCCGCGGACGAGGTAAAAAGCACCAACAGGCTGCGAGGTCTGCGCAGCTCTGCCCGGGGACGGCAGCACTGGTGGCAAAGGTGACAGCCAGCAGAACAGGGCACTGCTGGCTTTGAGCAGAGGGTGGTTTTGTGTCAGTGCCTTGCCCGCTGATCCCTGATCCTGATGCCTGGTTCACCCAGCTGGCTGCAGAGCCGAGGCTTTGTCCCAGCCTGCAGCTGGCGGCACGGGGACAGTGTCTGGTGGCTGCAAGGCTCTGGGAAATGTCAGGAAAGTGCCACCGCTTCTGCTGCTCTTCAGCAAGCTTTGCAAACCCAGCTGGCTCCCCTGGCCTTGACGCAGGGCAGGGAGTCCAGGACACCCAGCCCTGCCTCCCCAGAGCCTGGCGGCGATGGAGGCTGCTCAGGGCCCTGCTCCAGCATCCCTGCAGGCCACATCCAGGCATTCACTGCTGTCCTTGCTCTCTCACAGGTTGGTGCTGGCCCTGGCGAGGGATTTAATGTCAACATAGCCTGGACTGGAGGGCTCGACCCCCCCATGGGTGACCCTGAGTATCTGGCTGCCTTCAGGTACTGTTCCTTGTGTTTCTGCTCACCTCCTCTTTCTCCTGGTGTCAGGCTGGGCCAGCACTGAACACCTCTTGTTTGTTTTTCACCCACGCAGGACGGTGGTGATGCCAATTGCACACGAATTCTCCCCCGATGTGGTGCTGGTATCAGCCGGCTTCGACGCAGCTGACGGCCACCCACCACCCCTGGGTGGCTACAAAGTCTCTGCTAAATGTAAGGAGACGGCAGCAGCGCAGCTGGCTCAGGGCGAGTTGTTCCCACTGCCCACCCAGGCTGGGACAGTGGCGTAGGGGTGCCAGCTCTCCGGGGAACTTGGGAAGATCTTCGGGGTCGTACCAGCCCACCGAGGGCAAGGGCTCCAGCGTTTCAGGCAGGGAGGCTGACAACCACCCCTTGGGCTTCTCCTCCAGGCTTTGGCTACATGACGAAGCAGCTGATGAGCCTGGCTGGCGGAGCCGTCATCCTTGCGCTAGAAGGTGGCCATGACCTTACGGCCATCTGCGACGCGTCCGAGGCCTGCGTGTCAGCCTTGCTGGGCAACGAGGTGAGAGCTGGGGGTCAGCGGGTCGCGGCTGTGGGGCTGTACTGATGCTGTGAGCCAAGCCTGGGGCAAAGCTCCCTCCTTTTGACCCCCTGTGTCTTCCTTCGGCAGCTGGACCCTCTCCCAGAAGAAAGCATGAGGCAGAAACCAAACCCCAATGCTGTGCGCTCCTTGGAAACAGTGATCCAGGTCCAGAGTGAGTGTCCCAGGGCCAGGGGCTCAGTTGTTAACATGGAAGGGCCAAGCGTTAGCATTTCCTCCCCTCTCCAGTAAACCCCATGACCTCCAAGGGACACTTGGCATAAAAGACCCCAGTGGAGCCCTCCATCATCATCCTTCTCATGGGAGGGTGATGCCCCACGTGTGCACTCACTGCAAGGGAAGCCCAGAGATCCAGGGCACCCCTATCCTGACACCTCCTGATTTTTGCTTCTCCTGCAGGTAAATACTGGGTGGCCGTGCAGCGCTTTGCCTCCAAGCTGGGCTGCTCCTTCCTGGAGGCGCAGCATCACGAGGCAGAAGAGGTGGAGACGGTCACAGCCTTGGCCTCCCTCTCGGTGGCGGTAATGGTGGAGAAGAGGTGATGCTCTCAATTGATCCTGGGAGATGCTGGTGCTCCTCACTCCCTGTGTGCCTGGGTCTGAGCCTTGCTGTCACGGGGGTGGAAGCAGAGAAAGGCCATGTCCCACAGCCAGATAAGCTGCTTGGTCTGTGAGAGCAGGTCTTGGGCTGTGGGAGATAGAAATTACAACTGACCTCCCCTCCGAGAGCTCTCACGTCCCAGCAGATTCGGCCCCAGCGTTCAGCATCGGTGGGTGGTGGGGTGAGGTCCTGCATCTACATGGTGAGGACCTGGATTGGCTTCTGGGGGATTCAGTGCTGGGCTCTTCCCAAACAAGATGAAACCAAGACCAAATCCTCTTTGCTTCCTTGTAGGCTGGAGGTGTGGGGGTTCATCGCCTCCTTTCAGCAGGGTCCCCACCTGCCCACCGCCTTTTCTAATCCTCACCAGGACTCAGCCAGTGACTATATAGGTCTCAGTGGAGCAGGAACCACTGGGAGGCTTGTGTAGATGCTGGGCTTGCCAGAAGGCGCCTCGATGCTGAGAGGGATGCGTTGTGACACACGGGTCTCCTCCTCATCTCGTGTGTCGTGTTTCTCCATTTCAGGCCACAAGATGAGCCGATGGAGGAAGAGGAGCCCATGAACCAGTGATGAGCAGTGATGTTCTCTGCTCCCCTGCTTCCAGGATGTGGCTGGACTCTCCTGAGCCCAGCGCTCACTCTTCACTCCTGGCTTCCCATTTGCCATGTCATCCTCATTCCCCGAGTCACGGTCCTGAAATGGCCTGGACCTTTGGCTGCCGCCTCTGCAGGTCTCCCAGAAAGGATGCTCCTGCAGCCACCTGGAAGATGTCCTCCTGCTCAGGAGCGATGGAAAACCACAAACTCCTTCTGCAAGGCGTGGCCTTGCAAACCGAGACCGTGCCTGCAATCAGTCCCCAACCTTTGGGACCTGAAACCCCTCTGGGGACATGCGTGAGAGGCCTCCACCCCCCTGGCTGCTGTGGCAGCCAGTTGCAGACCTGCCCTTCTCCTGGGATCTTCCTCACCCTTGGGGAAGGGGGTGGGTGTTGGGATGGATGTCGTGGCCGTGCTGCAGGTGGTTAGAGCCGCCTTCGGGACTGCACCCAGAGCTCCTTTCCGGCCAGGCACTGATGCCTTTGAGAAGCAGCCCTGTGTTTTGCTCGGGAGGGACAGGCTCTCTGTGTCTTCTCGCGAAGGCTTCCTGGCTCCGCTTCCTCTGGCAGGGCACAAGGAGGGAGCGAGCACGGCAGTGAGATGGGGTGTGACCTCCTTCTGCACGAGAAGGGTTTGGACGGCTGCGCGTGATGCGCCGATTGCCGTGCAGCTGGGGAGGAGCAAGGGCTGGAGCGTCTGCAGTGCCCAGGACTGCACCCGTGGGACATCCTAACCACTAACCAGAGCGTGAACCCTCTGGTGCTGGGGCTCTGATTTGCACTATATACAATTGATGTGTGCTAATGTGAACCTTACGTACTCTTCTTTCCGTGGGAATTTCGGGAGCAAACACCTCTTCATGTGGCCGTAACCAAGGTGCCTTGAGCCCTTTTCAGCAACCCGCTGACCTGAGGATCTGCAGCAATGCAGACCCCTGTAATCCCTAAAGCAGGGGCAGCCCAGCCGTCTTCCAGTCACCCCCCTGAGCCCACCCTGCAGCTGCACCCAGCCCACCCCCAGCACCCTGATGGGCTCCTCTCCTCCAGCTGCGATCACGTCCAATCCTGTCACCCTCTGCTTGGTGCTCAGCTCCCCCAGCGATGCCCAAAGCCCCAGCGATGCAGTGCCTGTCTCTGTCCAGGCTATCTTGGGGTGACAGAGGCTGGGTCAGGCCCCCAGAATGAGGTGTCCATCTAGATTTGCCTTCTTCCCATCTCGTACTGCAACAGGGAATCATGTGGCTTCTCACCCCGAGAGCCTTCCCCGCATCTTCCCTGTGTCCCGTGGGTTGCTCCGCAAGGACAAGTCTCCGCTTGGGCGTCACGGTGCTGGGCTGCAGCAGGGTTTGGGGACAGCTGGGCTGGGGTGGAGGGGATGGACAGGACACTGAGACCTGGCTGAGCTTGGGAGGCAGCCAGGTCTGTCTGCAGGCACAGGGAGGAGATTTTGTAAAAAAAAAACAAAAAAAAAAAAAAAAAAAATTGACCTTGGAAGAATAAAACCTTTCTGTCTCAGACTACCCAGAGCTGGGGTCCAGCAGTGCCGGCCAGTGGTACAGTGACACACAGAGAAGTCATCACGGCCACACTGCAGCGCTGCCCGTACCCCCCCGACGGCTGCCTCCTTGCTGCCGGGGGTCGGGTGCCCACGCTCACCCTGCAAGGTGGTCCTGGGGTGGGCACCCTCCAGAGCAACCTCTGGTTGGACCAGAGAGGGGGTGTCCCATTGCAGTGGGAGAGCTTGGGCAGGAAGGGGGCAAAAAGCACCCTGAAACCTCTCTGTGTCTTCTCCAGAGCCTAGCATTTGTAGATGCTGTCCCTCCATCCTGTGGGTCCCCCCCAAGGTGGGCTGTGGGGTGGTGGGAAGGACCTGCTGCTTCTCCAGCCTTGGAGCACTTGAGCGTTTCTGGTGTCCCCGAGCTGAGGCCGGCGCTGCCACCCCTTCCCCCAGTGCCAGCCACTGTGGCCCCTTCCCTCTGCTCCGTCCCCTCGGCTGCGCTGGGCACGCCACAGCCCCCATGCCATGGCTTCTCTGGTGCCACCACCTCTCCCTCTGTCAGCCTCAGCTTCCCTGCTCTGCTCAGCACCAACCTCACTCCCATTTCTCCCAGTGGGTTCCAGCTGGACTGGTGCCATGCAGGAGCAGTCCTGAGGCGACGTGGCTGATGGACACTCCTCACCTCCAAGGAAGCCCAAAGCTCGATGTCGAAGGAGAGTTTGTGCCCCAGTTTCTTCCAGGAGAAAGCTGTGGTTGCAACTGGGGGAGCTCAGCTGTGGAAGCTGTTACAGAGGAACATGCCCCAAGCAAGTGGCCTCTCTCCTCACTTAACTTCTTTAATATTTAACATTTTCAGGTTTCCTCTGGGTCTATCAGGGCAAGATACCAAAGGAAAAAAGCTGTGATTAATTAAGCTCATGAGTTCAAGGGCTGGCCCTTCCCAGCCTCCAGCCTGGCAGATCTGGCTGGGAGCACCCAGCAAGACTTTCATGAGCGTCACCCAGCTTGGGCTGGGGTGGGTGGCCAAGAATTCACTCATCCTTTGCACCCTACATGGTAGGTTGCCCCAAACCAGAGCCGAAAGCCTGAGCAGCCGCTCCGCATTCGCTCCCCTGTTGCATCACCCTGGCCAACGTGCCAAACAGCTCACGGGAAGCGCCAGCCCCATCTGCCAACGGGTCGCTTGTGGTTTCAACCCCAAAGACGGGGCCAAACAACGTGGCGGCAAAGCGTGGGTGTTCATGCGAGCACATTTTTTTCTAGTAGAGGTATGTGTTTGCTTAGAAGGGTCCCCCCTCCCCATGGGATGGCACCTCTTACTCCCAGGTCCCCCCCAACACCCCTTTCAGTGGTGTCCGTTGAGCGCAGAACCTGGAGGAGGTGGTGGGGTCCCATGGGTGGAGGTTCTGCCATGTGATGCTGAAGCCCAGGTCTGGGTGGGTGTGTTGCTGCCTGGGGGCTCCCACCACTTCTCGGTTAGGATGGAGGGAGGAACCTCACCGAGCTCCTATCTGCCTGATTTTAACAGCCGAACATCGTGCAGAGGAGTCCCACCACGAAGCTGATGGTGGGACATCTCCTCTAGCTCCAGGGAGGAGCTCCCCTCTGCAGCCATCCCTATTGCCGTGCCCATGCATCCTGGATGAGCGCACTCCATGCCATCGCATGTGGCGAATGGGACCTCCAAAATGGGCGCCGGGTCCCACAAAAGCTCCTCGCGCTTTCCAGCGGACGGCATGGTTTGTCAGCATGGCAAGAAAAGCCACGGGGCATCACGGCTGCCTGCGCAGAGGATGCTGCGGGGCGCCCAACATCATGCTGGGGTGGCCGTCCCCCGGGGCCAGGGTTTATTGGGGGTTTGCCCCAATAGATGGGGAAGATGCCGAGAGCCTAGAACACCTCCAGAGCCATCCCCCCTTGCCCCAAACACCTTCTCCCAAAAAAACCTTTCTGTGTCTCTGGTAGCAACTACCGTAATCATGACTGTGAGCACTGAAAAACCCCAAGACCTTGGTTCAAATTATTGTTCCTAGGGCTGATGTTTTGCTCGTTTTAGAAAAATTCAATACAAGGATTTTTTTTTTTTTTAAGAAAAGACTCAACAAAATGTTATTTTTAAAATATTTTTTTTAAAGATGCTTTACCCTTTTTTAAAATTGGGGTTGGAAGCCTGAGTCTTCACTTCACAAAGAGGTATTTCCCCTTTATTTTTCAAGCACATTCTATTTTTTTGAAAGAAAATTTATATTTCTAATGGTGGTTTCATTTTTCGTGTGTAAAATACTTCCTCTGATGCAGTTAACAAAGCCATCCACAACCCTATTTTTAATGGAATTTTTATTTTTTTAAGCACATTCAGATCTTTTTAAAGGCTGCGGTCAGCTCCCCGGAGCAGGGAATCCACTCACAGTGTACATAAAAATTGAGGATTGTATAAAAAAAGGTAGTCTGAGCCTCGCTGTCGCTTCTGGTTGGATTCTCTGGTGTGTAATAAAGCGTGATCACTAATTGAAACTCTGCTGTTGAGTCATTCGTAACACTTCTCTCCCACGTGGATTAGTTTGGGTTGCATGCTCGTTGCAGCCTCACTTACAGGGACTTTTTTCCCCCCTTCCTCTGCTATAACGAGGAAAAATACCCGATTCTCTTTTGCCTGATTTAAATAAAACTGGCTTAGCACCAGCGCTGCCGGAGGGTGCAGGGGTGGGCACGCAGCCGTGCCGCCTCGTGCTTACGACAGCACCATTTCCTTAGGAAACAAGGAGATTGAACCCTGGAAAATTCCCCCTGGACTTTATTGGGATTGTCTGGAAACCTCGACACCCCTCTGTCATCCTCCCAGCATCTCCACATCCCCCCAGAAAAGCCTCAATCCCTCCAGAGCAGCACCGCTCCCAAGATGTCCCCAAACTCTCCCACATTTGCAGGGAAGAGGGAAGGGCATTGTGCAACGTCTCCAGCCTTCTTTTCCAATCATTTCAAAGAAATTGGGCTGTTCCAACACAGCCGGTGATTTTGCAACATGTCCATGGATAAACAAGTGGGCAGAGGGCGTCGTGAGCCTCAGGGTTCATTGAGGGGTCCAGCAGCCCCCCGAAATCCACTCTGCACGCCAGGCAGCAGTACAAACCGTGGGGTCATTACGGTGCCGGCCTTCAGAGCAGGATACGAGCGAGCATAACCCACGAGCCGTGCTGGGCTCCGTGCTCGGGCCTTGGCCAAACCCTTGGTCACCGCATTTTCACATCCCCGGGGCGGGTCTAGGAAGCAGTGAGGACCAGACCAGCAAGGGACAGCTTGAGCCCTTTCCATCATCCCAAGAGGAGTTGTCCTGCCTGGTCCTGGCAGAAGGCAGCTGCCTGCACGTCGGGGATGCCCAGGCTGGCTGCAGGTGGTGGGGGGATGCGGGGAGGACCGAGCCCGCTGAGCCGGGAACATTGGCTTCCCTGCAGGCTCAGGAAGCAGGCACCTAGTAGCAGAGTAGATAATTATTTCTTACCTGTGAGTCAAAAATAAGTTACACCCTAAAGTGTTTCATACACAGCATCGGACCAAGCTCATTCCAAGCAAAACCACCTGGGTCCTGGTTCGGGTCCCTCTACCCCAGCCCCAGGGTGTGGAGGGGGTCAGACCAGCCCCGGGTGAGGGGATCGGTGGGATGGGACGGGGCTCGTGCTCTCCTGCTCGCCGGGGGTGCTGCTGTTGTTTTTCGGGTGCTGGAGAAGAGTGGGGTGGCTGGATCTGGGTGCCCGGGCGCTGGCGAGCTGCTGCTTGTTTCCATCGAGGCAGAGGCGTAAGACCTAAGGGGAAACAGGCAGGGTCAGCCTGGCTGCCAAGTCACCAAGGTTCTGGCTCGGCACAGCCAGCCCAGGCTTCCCAAAATCATGCAAAAATCCGGTGCTCGGCTGGGAAGCTGGCAGCGGGAAGAGCCACATTTGGTTGCTGGCTCTTGAGCCTTCGTGCTTCACATTCACAGACTTCCCCATAGCCACAAGAGTTTGCATGGGACGCACTGGGAAATGCCCCCGCACCTGAGCCTGGGACCGTAAGCGTTCAAAATAAAAAAAAAAATCACAGCTTTTCCCCCAACTATGCTTCTCTGGGAGGATGGAGGAAAAAGCAGCCAAACCACTCATGTCTCCGTCCCTCCCCTCCCATGATGAACTGTTCCCTCTCCATCCCGGAGGACGACAGGCTGTCCCCACGGCGGGTGACACTGGAGGGGACCTCGTGGAGCCGCCCGGCGCCGCCAGCCACCGCCGGCCGCCAGCCTGGAGCCAGGGGCCGTGGTGCGGGTGAACCGAGTGCAAGAGCGGGGCAAGGCAAGCTGGCGGCCTGATCCGGACCTTGGGCAGGGGGAAGCGTCTCCGGCAAGGGCTGGAGGAGATTAGAAATGGCTCCAGCAGGTCTTGAGGGACCGGTCATGGGGTGGGAGAGGGAATCAAGCCCTGTGGGGTGATGGCTTCATTTTGCTGGCCCTGATGCTCTCTGGGCTTCCTCCCTGTCACCCCCAGGTCTCTGGTTTTGTTTCATCCCCCCCGCCCCAGTTGCCTCCTGCTTTTCTAGTCCCTCCTTGTGCAATAGCTGAGACCTTTAACTCTCTGGAGATGAATAAATCAAACCCTCCAGTAATTCACCCCGGGCACTGGCTGAGGTAATGCAGAGCTTGCAGATGGAACAGAGTCTGCTGGAGCAAGGTGGCAGAGAGAAAAAAAAAAATCCCCAAAGCCCGATGCATCCCATTGCTGTCCCTTGGGGACCATGGTCCAAAAGGTCTGTGATGGGCACTGTGCCCAGCCACAGTGCTCAAGGGCAACAGTGCCCAGCACAACGGGCAAAAGGGCTGGCATCCAACTTGCACAGCACAGAAATGTCCTGGGGTGTGGGAAACACAGGCACAAGCATCTCAACCCAGCCCATATCAAAGTTAATAATCTCCCCTTGCCTCACAGCACGGCCATGTCTCAAGCCAGCAAGGTCTAGCACCAAATGACGCGTTCACAGCATTATTCTGAAGGCTGCCAAAGGCTTGCGGGAGCCTCCAGAGGAGACCAGCCTTGCTCCAAGCATGCAGGGCTTGGGGACGGATGTTCACGGGGCTGATGTGGACCAGACCCCGGAGCCAGGGAGACACATCTCTCTGTGAGCCTGTCCTCAACTCCCCAGCTGACGACTGCCCTTCCCTCCCTCCGCTTCATTAACACCCTCATCTCTGCTCAGGTACAGCCCCATAAAAGGAAATTAAATGCAAAGCCCGTCTTGTTAACACATCTCCTTCGTTCTCCCTCAGATCCCAGGTGCATTCCCATGACACTCGGCAATGAAATACAGGCTTGTTTCAAAGGCATTCCTCTGGGCTAAGCGAACGCAGCTGAGATCCAGCGTGCCCGTCTCCTCGCAGGGATCATAAACTGGCAGACATTTTAATGCTCGTGAGGGCTGGCTCTGTAATTTTATCTCTTAATTTTAACTAATCATGAGTAGTGCTGAGAACCTGCCTTCCTGCGACGGAGAGGAGCCTGGTCCCCCCGGGTGGGTTTGGTGTTGAGTTCTTCCATCTTTAATAGAAAAGTGGAAGTTTTTGCTAGAAAAAGGTTTTTCTGATGGTGAATTAATGGCAGTCCCAGTCTCCTCTTTGACATGTCCTTGTGCCAGATGCTGTTGTGCCGAGGGACCTGGAGAAGGATGGCTGGGCAGCCTGTGGCTCTTCTTGCTTCAGGCTGGGCTCCGGGAACTGCAGCAGAGCAGCTCCGGGACATCAAGGTGATGCCACCCCTCGCTCCTACATAGCAGTCGGGGCGTCCCTCAACAGCCCTGGCACAGTGCGGGCTGGTCATGGTCAGACTGAGCGTCCCCAGCCCCGTCTGGAGCCTTCAAGGCACCAAACACCTCTTCTCCTACCTGTCCACCCTACAGGCGCCGTGGCAAACGCTACACCGGCTCTGCGCTTGTGGGGGAAGACAGAAGCCTTCGGAGGAAACTTCTAGCCTCTAAACCTGCTCCACGCCAGAGCAAGCAGCAAATCCTAGCAGCAACCTGCCAGAGCACATGGATGGGAGCACGGAGTACGGCTAGTACTTAATGTAGCCCTTGACCTAAATGGAAAAAAGAAAAATCACCCAGGCACAGATTTCCCAGGATTTGGGCAACGCTTCGTCTCTTCTGGTAGCTCAAACCAAAAGTGAAAGCAAGGTGGTTCCTGCCAGCACAACTCCTCACCCGCTGGACCTGGCTAATGAGGAGCCCAGGGCCTGGGCTCGCTCTAACCCGGCCCGGGGGTCCTGGGCCACCTTGGCCAGTTTAACCAGCAGTGAGTGTGTGACCAGTTTAACCAGCAGTGACCCACTTCTCGCTGCTTTTAAAGGACTGAGCCAGGGTGGCAAGACAGCTCAGCCAGACAGGATTGCGCTTTCTTGCCAGTCTGCAGAGGGATCTCAGCTTTTTGAAGCAGATGCTGCTTTAAATGCATTTTCTGAGCAGCTCTGAATAGGGAAGGGAGCTCTCCCCAAGCTCCTTTAATACCCTGGTGCTTTAATACTGTGCAATGAGATGTATTTATAAATAAAAGAAAATGAAACATCCACCCGACACAGCAGACTCCAAGCAAGAGCAACAGTCCCCAAAGGGAAGATTTATCCAAGGTCTTTGAGGATAGACAATTAAGTGAGGGCAACGCGAGAAAGACAATAAATTCAGGGAGACAAATGAAGGGCAAGGAATATCACCCCTTACAACTCCACCCGTCTTTCCCCCGCCAGCAGTTTCAGCTTCCAGCCTCATTTTCTCCTCCAGCAGGAAAAGAAACCGTTTTAATGTGCTCAAGACTGTGCTGAAAAACCGTGAGCTTGAGGGACTTCAAACATTATTTTGCTTGCCTGAGGGCTCAATCCCTCTTTCCCCCGATGATGTCTCCCGGTTAACAAGGGCATATCCACATCCAGCTATTCCAGCGCCCTTTGATATTTAATAGGCTGAGTTCCAGTGGAGACCAGTAAGCCGGCGCTCGCAGCAGCCATTAGCTGCTTTACATTATAAAATTACAGTCCCATTGCAAGCGCTGGGTTAATTCACTTACGGGAGAGAGACGCAGCCTTTCCAACTCCGGCATTGCTTCCCCTGTGGCTGTTCCCTTCTTTTTGGTCTTTGCATAGCAAATCCTCCTCCTATTACTTCCCTGCCCAACTGGGAGTTGCTAATTGGTACCCGAATACCACTGCAGTTTGGCACAAAGCAGATTATTATCTATTCAGCTGAAGGATGCTTTGCCTCAAGGCAAGCACCGGAGCCACTCGGGATGAATATTAACCAGCAGTGATAAGCACACTGAGAGTACCACACTCACAGGACATGAGGGATTTTTCATGGAGGCTTTTTCATTTAGCAGAGACGCCTTTAAGCTTACTAAGGGTCTTTAATTCCTCTGTTTATCATGGGAACACAATTCCTGCCAAGCACTCAGCTTAAATAAACAGGTCTACAAGTCAATGACCGGACGCAGAGCTGCACGTCAGCCCACACACGCAACCGGGAGCAGACATGCGTGCACCAACAGCAACGGCCCCGAGCGAGTCTGGGCACGATGGGGAGGGGATTCAAAAACTCCACACCTCCCCAAGGCAAAAATGCCTTCAGCTGGGCTTCAACAAAATGCATAACTCGTCAGCGCGGACTTCATCAGCACAGCACTGAGGCTTTCAAAAAACCATCCACCAAAGGAACCCGCACTCCCACCAGGCTGATTCCACCTCTCTTGCAAACCCAGGAGCAGGGCAGAGCCGTGCCGAGCAGCCCCCATCTTTTGGGAGCATGCACAGAGCACCCCACGTTCCCCAAACCAGGATAACCCAGCTGCAAAACTGCAAAACCCACAGAGCTGCAAAAAAGTGATGCCCAAAGGAGGGTGAGGGAGGCTCGGGGTGGGATACGGGCTTGCTCTGCTTGGGGGACTCGGCATCCTGACTGTCCATGGCAGCTTTTTGGTTTCTCAAAGTGAGAACAAGCAACCACATGGTTACTTCGCTTCTGGCTGTCCCAAAGGGGAAGGTGTCCCTGGCGGCACCCAGCCATGGCTAAGGGGCAGCAATCCTGCTTCATCGGTTTTTGAACAACCCAGTCTGCCTCCGATAATTGAAATCTACACACGGAATTAGAAAACTGGCAGTTTTTCTGCTGATTAGGAAAGATCTTAGCAAGGTTTGTGGGAAAACAAGAATTTTAACGTGGCACATCCTTAATTGAAATCCCCCTGGGAGCTGGTCAACATCTTTAGCCAGCAGCTGCACCTATATCTATCTGCAGATCTGGCCTGAAATTCAGGGCTGTTGAGTGGCAAAACCCAAAGGCAGGAGGGTCAGCAGTGCTCACTGGCCACGGCACAGGGTCCCTGACTGCCCGGGCATCACTTGGGCCACTTTGCACAAATTTGCTATGATTTATTTTGCCTCAGAAAGACCACTTTCCTGCCTTTCCCACTCCCTCTGGCCTTTCAAAATGTGAGGCCAGGGTGGAGAGCAGGGTTGGGGTTTTTTTTGCAATACGGCTTCCCCCAAATGTACCCTAAAGGCAAAGGCACCCGGAGCCCATCGTCCTCGCCTGGCTGCATCCATGACGAGGCAGGCACTTACAGCGGGCTACAACATCGCACCAGCTCCCTGCCCCAGCTGGGGTCAGCACGGCTTTAATTAGGGTCTTGCACCCACTCAGCACTTCTCATCACAGGGTCTGGACTCTGTCTCGTGTTATAAGTGTGCTGCTTCTGCCGGCAGGGAGGCCACGGCTGGCCATGGGCACACGGGTCCCTACGCTGAACTGGGGCTTCAGTAAGACCGGCCAGGAGAAGAAATGGCACGTGAGGAAGTTGCACAAGGCTGACCCCAATAGCTGGCAGAAAATAAGAATAAAAGGGTTTTCTACATTGCAGCCCTTTAGTGGTGGGGGCAAGAGGATCCGCTGGCTCTAACCCCCAGCACCAGGGCAAACACAAGGCAGGGGTTCATGAGTCAGTTCCCGGAAAACGCCAGAAGCCCTGACCCTGTTTAGGGGACAGTGGGGACTCTCAGGAGCTGGGCTGGGCTCCCATGAAGTGCCCTCAAAGTCCACAGCTTGGGAATGTCCTCCAGAGCTTTCTGCTCCTGCTCGTGGGCTGCAGGAAATGTTAGCATGTAGCTGAACCTTCTCCCCCTGTTCTCCCTTTCTCCCAGCCCAACAAGACCTGAAGCACTGAAAATAAGATTATTCCCTCTCGTCTCAGCAGCTTTGCTGCATTGAAAGGATGCTCAGGTGGTGGCTGGATGGTGCTGAGCACACCAAACAAGGGGTGGAGTGCAATGAGCGGGCAAACCTGACTGCCCCGGCATCCTCACTCAACATTTTATTCCCAGCAGTGTAAGATCGGTGTAAGATGTCTACAGATCCGAAGGGATTACAGATCCCACCTTATCTGCAGTGCTTTAGGAGAGGGATAGGAGAAAGCCTGGCGGGCTGGAGGCCCCGGGGCCACCCAAGGGCTTCAGGCAACAGCTGCAAAAAGTTTCGCCTGGGCGGCAAGGACAAGGCTGGGCTCTTTGCACAGTGGGAGCAACAGCGGCCGTCGGCCGATGGCTGCAGGGCTGCCGCTGGTCTTGCTTGTGCAGTTTTGACACCTCAGTAACCCAAGCACATTCAGGAGGGTGTCTGCTGATTTATGTGCCCTCCTGGGTTACTGTGGGAGGATAAATCAGATTTTTAAGCCCTCATTTTAAACCTTTCACTAGCCTGCCCTGGACCAGACCCCGCTAAATGAGATCAGTTGCTTTAGGGCTCCGCTGCTCGGCTCCCTGCAACGTCCTACCGGCCCCGGCGAGGTTGGGAATCACCACCTCCTCCGATCGCTGGACTTGGCAGCGTCTGGCGTTCGTTAAAACAAATCGCTTGCACGTGGAGCGTGAGGAGGGGGCAGCTGCTGTGTGTTTCCCCCGCAGGACCGAGCTGGGAGATGCATGGAGGATGCAGGAGCGAGGGATGTGCGGAGGTGTTGGCGGGGAGGTGGCGATACATACCCCGGCTCAGTGGGATGCGGACATGGACCAAGCGCCTTCCATCCTCCAGACAGAGAAGGCATAGCTGAGCCTCTCGTGGGCCAGGTAGTTGCAGCTGGTGATCTTGTGGTCCAGCTCATCGCTCTGCAGGACCTGGTACAAGAAGTCTATGTAGCGGGCAGCCAGCTTGAGGGTTTGGATCTTGCTCAGCTTGTCGGAGGGCAGCGTCGGGATGATCTTCCGCAGCTCTGCAAAGGCGTCGTTGAGCGACTGGGTCCGCTGGCGTTCCCGCACATTGGCGATCACGCGCTGCGTGTGCACGTCCTCGAAGGACTGCGGGACGGGGCTGCGCTTGCTCCGCTTGCCCTGCGGCGAGGGGGCACCGCAGTCCTCCGCCAGCTTGCCCCCCTGGCCACGTTTGCGGAGGCATTTCTTGTGCAGCCGCTCGCCCTCCTCCTCACTGGTGACCAGGCTGCCTTCGGGGGAGTCTGGGCACATGCTTTCCTCTTTCATCTTCTCGGCACCTTGCAGGCGAAGGGCTCTGGGGTCTCAAGAAATGCGACGGCCACAGCACATCGGCAAGGCGGCCTGGAGAGCTGCCAGCGCCCACTCAAGAGGTGCAGCCTGGAACATCCACCCTTCAGCCTCCCCAAACTTCCCAAGCCTTGCGGAGCCCTCCAAGGAACTGGGTTGGTTTTTCCTTTGGGCTACAGAGAGGAAGGCGTTCGAATAACTTTGGGGAATGGCTCTTGCTGATAGGGCGAGGAGGACCGTGGGCGGACCAGGCACAGACCAATGCAGCCGTGCAAGGTAATGCAAACATCGGTGGAGCTTATGGGTTCCAGATTTCCTTCCTCCCTCCTCCACCGACACCCCCAAGCCCTCCGGCACAGATGCTCCTGCCTGCTGCCCGGATGTCAGGGGACATTGCCTATGCTAATGTGAGCACCAGCCATGGAGTTCAGGGGCAGCATTTTGGGGTTTTAGTCTTTTTTTTTTTTCTTTTTTAAGCCCAGTTGACCCTGCAAAAGCTAGCCAGAAATATCCACTTGTCCAATTTGGAATAGGAGACTCTTATCTATGAGAGATTCAAGTGGAAATGTGGAACAATGGATGTTTCAATGAGCAATATAGGGTATTCGCTGAGTCCAAAGGAAGAAGCAACAGTGATAGGCAACCATACTGCTCTTGAGAAATGGTATAATTCAAAAAGAACTTGAGTTTGCAGCCATCCATCCACCCATCCACCCATCCATCCATCCATCCATCTCTCTTCCTCTGTCTACATTTCTGGCAGTCTACAATAGCCCTTATTATACAGATGGAAGCCAATACTCATCGACCGTCAAATTCCTCTCAAATAAATATGGCAGCTATTGCAGATAGAGGGGGTGGGACAGGTCCAGACACTGTTCCTGGCTGGATCCACAGCCAGTTCTGCCCCTCATTTCCTCAGGACATCAGGCACAATAAGCAATATTGCTTCCTTACACCACTCCTGAGCTTGCCTACAAATAAACGCACTTTCTCCTCCCTACAGAAATGCTGGGAGAGCTGCATCCTCTTTCAGCCAAGTTTGGAGATCCAGATTCAGACTTCCAAGGTATAAACTATTCTGCCCAGGTCCCTCCTTGCATTAGATAGTTTTCAACCCTCTGCTATCACACCAGTAGGATCAACGTGTGAAAGTGGAGTCCATCGGTGACCCACCATCCTTCCTTGCCCAGCCACCCGCTCCCAAAAACATTCTACACCTTTGGGAACCCCTATAACCTTCCCAGCTCCTGCCTGTGCCCTCTCTGCCTCTCCAAGGTGCTTCTTCTCCAGTCTGTTGACCTTGTCCAAGCCACCTCTGCTCATTATGGTTTCCTGGAATTGCTCCCTGCTCCTGGTCATTGGGAGACCTCACCCTGAGTCTCTTTTGAGGGACAGTGATGTCCTGGCATGATGCTCCTTGGGATATTGGGGTTCATCCCCAGCAGAGCTCCATAAACTTTGCTAAAATCTTGCTTTGTTTTTCTGTCTTATAATGAGAGTACAAAGGGGTATTGCAGGAATAATATAGTTTAAAACAGTGTCAGGAATTCATCAAAATAATTAAAATAATATCAATAAAATATAAATTGTTTAGCTGACATATGCCTATGTCTGGAGAGGTATTTTTTTTAAATTATCTCCTTTTTATAACACGCAACAAGTTTCCATATAGAATATGTTTTACTAACAGAAATATATAGCCTACTACAGAGTTCTCCTACACTAATGAGCCTGCACCGTGCTGCGGTGGGATCCCCACCTACCCTGAGACTGGCAGTGATGGGGATGCAGCAACTCAGGCTGAGCATGACCAGGAGGCTGCAGGAGAGTCCTTTAAAAGGCAACGACCTTTTTTTTTTCTGTCTTGCTGCATATAACAAATTAATATTCTCATCTTGTCCGTATTGTCTTCATCCTGAATAACCTGTACTGTTGTACTGCAGTCTTCACTTGAACCTCTGTTCAAGAACCTCTGATCCACTCCCTACAGCGTGAAGAGGAGGAGGAGGAGGACATCCTCTCTGCTCTTTGAGGTGCAAGCAACTTGGCCAGCTTTCCTGAAGCAAGCTACATCCATTTCCAGGAGAAAAACCTCAATTCAAGCTCAGCTACAAGGTATTTCTTAAAAACATGCTCCATAGACCTGCCAAGCATCTGTAGCCTTGCTGACCAGACACGCATGCCGTTGTCCACCAGTGCTCACAGCAAAACTCTTTCTAACCCCTTCGCCTGTCTAATTACACCCACCCAGACGCTGCCCTTTCACTTGAGATGCAGGCACTGTACAGATGCTTTTCTCTATTTCAAGGAAATGTGTGTTTTCACATTCTTCCACGGGTTTCTCACGAACATCCTTCATGCTGGGTGGGGGCCCAAGTGAAATGGCAACCTCAGAGAGCTACCTTGGCCCCTGTCCCAGGGAGACCTGAGCGCTGCAGGATGATGATTTTGGATATGAGAGGGCCTTGGCTCAGCCCCGTCCTCCCTGCGCTCGTGTCAACTTGTCAGGGATGACAGTAGCCACAGATGGGAGTGAGCAGAGAGCCAGTGTTTGAAAAATGCCTGATACTGCTTCAAGAAGTAAAAGATGCTCAGAAACAGGTTGATACTCAAACCTGCTGGGATGGAGCCTGGTGACTGCTCCTTCCTCCTCACCGAAGCCCACGGTGCCGGCAGGGCATCAGCACAACGCATTACTCACGAGCGTTGTCAAGACAGCGACTAATGTCAGATATTCATAATGCAGAAAGACAATAGATCACAGGGGCCTGGGAAAGCGAGAGAAAACAAAGAGCGAGGAAAAAATACCCCAGGGAGGGCAGGATTTAGGCAGGATCCAGGGTCCTCTGATCCTGTGCTTGGAGGAGCTGGCTTAGCTCTGCCGAGGGCTGGGGAGCTGCCAATTAACACCAGCTGGGGCACGGGCTTGTGCCTGGGTTTTATATTTTTATTAATTTTTTTTATTGTTTTCCTTTTTTAAAAAAAAAATAAGTTTAATTTAATTTCACTGGCAAATGGTTTTGGACGAAGGCAGTGAAGTTTGGTATTGTTGCTGATATCCTTGAGCAAAAGGAGAAACACAATGAGCTTTGATCTGCAGGAAGGATCAGCTAAGCACCCCGAACTGCGCGAGCGGGCCTTTTTACCCAGATTTGGATGTTTTGTGGCGAGAGTATTTTTCCTTTAAATATTTCAGTTTGTTCTTTCAGTGAGTGTTTTTTGGAGGAATATTAATATAAACTTTTCATGGAAAGGTCATGAGTCACCAAACTGGTTTCAATAACTTTGCTTTTCCAGCTAGCTGGGGATTTTATAGCGCTCACTTTGACAGATCAGTGAAAATTTCAGACCTTAAATATGTAGAGGAAAAAAAAGAGCCTAGCTTGCTTGAGAAGCCACCAGATGGAAGATCTGAATTCCCACCATGTCCCAGCCCCTCTGCCCACCTCCTCTCCTGGTCCTCCTCCACCCTCTCACTACTCACATCCAACTTTCCTGAGCAGCTTTTCTTTGGTTTAGGTAGGAAATGTCCCCAGCGCTGGGGTGTCCTCAGCAGATCTGAGCCTGGAAGATAGTTTGCAGGGCTTCTGCAGGGCCAGTTAGCACTTTGGAAAGAAGGGAAAGGTGGAAAAAAGAAAGCAAGGACATTATCAAACCACACGTGGGCAAAGAGCAAGGGAGCAGGGACTCCATTGCCTAGAAAAACAGGGCTGAGACACACCGGTGACTTCAGAGAGGCTGTAGGACCTCAAATGGGAGCCCTTTTGCGGGGTCGAGGCGGGAGCCAAGGTTTCTTTAAAAAGAGGTTGAAGTGCCCCCTCAAACCCACATCCTTTGGTGGGCTGAAAGCACATCTTGGGCAACCTGAGCCTCACACCGCCTGTAGATGCTCTTCACCAACTTTCAGTCCTGGATGTGTCTGACCCCTCTCTGCCATCTGCTTGGTTGCAAGACAGGCAAAGCCCTTTCAGTCTCTTCCCCATAAGCAGGTCTCCAAAACCCCTGGTGATCCCAGCTCCACTCCATGCTGACCCATGGGGGACCAGGCTTCCCTCTCAGTCCCAGGAGAGCTGAGCTTTGGCACAAATGCTTATTCAGCTCCTTTCAGTACAACTCACTGGCTCACACAAATGTCAGAGTGTTGTCCTGGACATCCTGGCCTCTCTCTGTCTGTCACAGATCTGCAGGGATGGCCCACCGGAGCAAGAGATGGTTGCTCTCTGCATGGTCTGAAGGACAGTGTGGCACTTCCATGCCTCCAGGTCCAGCTCTGTCCCACTCAGGACACCCCATGGGAGCGCAGAGGAACCACTTAATATTTCAAATAGAAAACATTTATTTTAGCAATCTGCTTCTTATTCACTGGTGATGTCACATCTTTTGGCTTTTCTGAGTTGGATCTAGAACACAAGGATCTGCCCCGACCTTGTCAGACACACTGGTGGCTGTGATGGGAGAAGGTCTCACAGGGTAGATGGGGTCTTTGGGTTAATGCACGCTGGAGAAGAGCTCGGTATGGAGCTGATGCTCCACCACCACAGGTGTAAGGAAGGTGGACAGCGGGTTTCTTCATCCTTGGGTTTTGGGGGTTGAAGCCATGATTTTTCTTGTGTTGTATGGCATAAACCAGGGCTGCATCTGCTATAACAGTGTAAAGAGGAGTGACTGAGAGAGCTGGGCTCAACCATGAACGACCTCCACAGATGCAACATCTTGCCCTCGGTGGGCAGAGTGGGGTTGGGACAGGACATACATCACGGTCTGTGTGCAAATGCTGTTTTGGGCCAGGGAACCTGAGAAAGTGCCACCCCCAGCTCCACCCTCCGCTTGCAGGCTGGTGAAATGGGGCTGCAAACCTGCCCGCCGCTGCGAAGAGCTGGGGCTGCGCAGGGATAACACAGTCCATGTGTGAGCCCGGTGCTGTCAATAGCATCGCTTTGATGGCCGAGGACCTGATTATGCCTGCAAATAATTCTGGGCACAAAATCAGAGGCCGAGCCTCAATGCAGAGGGTTTGGGGGTTTTTTTTGAAAGCTCCTTTTCTTTGTGAGAGAGGACAAAAATAATCTCTATTTTATCCTGCGTGAAAAAAAGGAGGATAACGTTAATAAATTGAGAACATTAAAGGGAGCCAGGAATAGCCGCTGCCCCTGGAGGCTGGGGAAGCAGCTTTGGTTTCACAGGTTTTTCTAGTTATTGCAGTGTTAGAGTGGAAACATGTGTGGTGCGAATAAAAATGCGAAGCATCCGCTGTAGCGTGCTGTTGCTGCAGCAACCGCAGGGAATATGGGCGAGGGGGATCGTGCAGGGCTCTGGCTGTAAAAGGGAACTCGAGCACTGCGGGGTCCTTTGATCTGCACGCCTGCAGCTTTGATTGATGGCCTCGCAATTCATTTCCTTGTCAAAGTGACATAATGTTCCTGGAACTTGCTGAACTTTTTAAGAACTAAAAGATGTTCCCCACCAAAATGCACCCCCTCCGCCCCTCCCCGAGCAGGGCCAGGAGGGACTCGGGGTGGTGGACAGGGCCTGGCCAGTGGGGTTGCTGGTGAGACTGGGTGTGAGCTGCGGTGCTTTTCTGCCTCCTTTGCTCCTTCCCTGGGAACGGCGCCGCGGGGTGGGACATTGGGATGAGCTGTGGCACTGTGGCCGAATGGTGGAGGGAAGCCCTGCATGCTGCTTGCAGATGCCAACCACCACCCCGTGCTGATGACCATCCTGTTCCAGTTAATTTTTACATGTGAAAGTTTGGGGCTTTTTTTTCTCCCCCCCTTCTTCCCCATCTGTTTCCATCTGGCCATCAAAGGAGCAAAACGCCATGTTCTGGGTCTCACTGCCAAGAGCCTCCCCGCTCTCCCCGCGAGCTGAATAATTCCCATCGAAGCCGCCTCCAGCCCAGCCCTGGCGCCACACGAGCCGAGGCTCAGGGGGAAGCCGAGCGTGATGCGCTCATGCCGGGGCACAGCAGCCGAGCCGAGCCCTTCTCCGACCACTGCTGCTAACGGAGACAGTCGTGCAGCCTTGGCTGGGAGACCAAGCACTGCCTGTGATTGCAACCTTGCACTGCCCTTGAATTTGCATCAGTCCCAGGCAGCGCTGAAGTGGCTCAACCCCCCTAGGATCTGCTTTCCTGCTAGTAATAAAAAATCATCACAAGCAGTTGCTTTTCCTATTTACTCCAGCTTTCTCCTCCAAAGGACCCAGCTGCTTTGCAAATCCCATGCAATGCCTCGCAAACACGAAGCCGCCCTGGGAGGGCACCCCAGATGATGGGGCAGGTGAGGGGCAGGCGTGCTGTGGTCAGTAGATATCTGAACAAGCATTGCCCCAGGACATGAGATGACGAGAACAAACGCAGTCTTTGCTGGCAGAGAGGCAATTTGGGAGGAGGGAGCAAGAGCCCTGTAGCTCAGGTACTCCTGTGAGCAGTGAACCCATCCCTGCCTGGTGAGCAGCCTAACCCTGAGGTGACTTCATCCCTTCAGCAAACGTTTCTTGGATGAGATCCTCTGCCCAGATACAAGGTGTTTTGTTCACCCTGGCTATATCACCCAACACTACCAAGAACAGTTTGGCTCCATCATCTTTGTAGCTTGCAAGTAGTTGTGCTTATACCTGTTGTCTTGCTCCTCAAGAGCAAATAAAAACCTTCTGTCATTCTTGACTAATTTCTTGCCTTGGATTTAAATGCCAGGCAGAAAGAAACCTTGTGAGGTGCCCATCCCCGCTTCTTACAGCTCTCTGGCTCTGCAGACCCAGCTGCAGGACACAACCCTGGCTCCAGATGTGCAGCTCATTCTCCTCTGCAAAGCAACCCCCCCTCTGCCCTCTGCCTTGCTACCTCCATGCACTTTGCCCTGCACCGCTGCTCACATCTGGCTGAGGAGAACCTTCTCCCAGCTCTCTCCAGCTGGAGGCACCAAGATTTGTGCCTCTTGAGCAGGTTTAGGTGATGAACAAGGCATCATAATGCCACCAATCTGCTTGATGCATTCAAGGGGAAGGAAATAAGACATGCTGTGGGCACATTGCAGGCCAGGGCTTGTCTGGGAGCTCTGCATTTCACTGCAGTGCTTCCCAGTACCTAGCTGGACCTGGGCTAGCACCAGTAACCCCAGGATGAGAGGTCAGTGACTCACTGTCGGATGGAGCAAGGATCCTGATGACTGTGGCTACGTTAGCAGGAAGCATCTTTCCATCATGCTGTGCATCAGCTCTGCTACTCCTGCGGTGAGTCACTTCCAGCCAGAAGATCCTACAGCCTCCAGACTGGTCTGTGGGAAGGGAAACCAAAGGGTTGTCTTCTGCTCCTAGGGAGTTTCATGGTTTAGTCCTCTCTGAAGGTGTAAATGCTACCTAATCCCCCTGCTCCAGGCCTGCTCCCTGCGCCCCCCACCCCCAAAGGCATCAAAGGCTCCTTTTGCAGCTATTAACCCCCAAAAAGCAGAGTTTCTGGAGTCTGGGAGCTCACAAGAAGAAATACAGTCATTCTTATTTTTGCAAGTTGCACCCCTGGGCTGCATACCATGCCTTTTCCTGACCCTTAGGTTGGCTCATCTGTGGATCACCCTGTGCCCGTCCTTCTGTTTCAGGCTCAGATCCTCCAGCGTCCAACTTCTGGACGCCTCTTGCAGCTGTAATTCCGCCTCCATACATACATAGGTGTCTACTCGGTCATCCTTCACACACCTTTTCCCTCTAGCTACCATGTGCCTGCCTTGCACTTTGCCAAACTACTACCAACCTGTCCCTTCCCTCTCCCCTGTGCATGTTCCTGAAACATGAATAAAACCAACAAAGTTGACTCTTTCCTCCCCTAGTGCACTGAACCTGGTCTCTTGCTTTAAAAGGAATTTGTTTGAAGAAAATATGTATTTTTGTGTGCAGTTACCTCTCTCCGCACAGAACTGGAGAGGATCCAGCAAGTCAAAGCCATCCTGACCTCCATCTGCCCCATGCAGAGCGCCACACGATCCTCCAACATCAGCTCAAGTATTTGTGGGAAAGCGAAGTTCAAAACTGCTGTTAGCAACAAGACAAACATTTATGGTAGGTTTTGTTTAATCTGTGAGAAAAACAGCCTCTGGAAAAAGCTGTGCAAGAAGGTGTTAGAAGGGCAGAGGTTCAATTTGCCCCAGGGGGTCCCTGTCTGAGAGCACCTTCCCCAGATGGGAGGAGACATTTCACTTGGTGTTACTCCTAAGCGGCAACCAAACTGTCCTGGTCTCTTGCGCTCCTGCTCACCGCAAATCAAACAGAGATTCAGGTTCGGGAACTGGGAGGGAGTGAAGACAGGTGGGGAAAAAAAAAAAAAAGAGTGTTTTTCTCCTGGGGACAACCAGAGAAGCAAAAAAGGAAGACAACAACAAGCGCACACCTTTTATAGCCGTTTTCCTTGGGCTGTTATCTAAATGCCACAAAGCCTACCAGCAGGAAAAGGCCACAGAAGTACAGAGCAGACAGACAGATGTATGATACTGATGATGCACAGCCCAAAGAACGCTGAGTTATTTTTATGTGAGCAACTTTGTAAGCACTCAAAGCTGACTCAGTTTTCTGCCTCTCCTTCCTTTGAGCCATGGGCCAAACTGGAGCCTTGACAACCCAAGGGACGGAGGAAAAAGGGGTCTCAGAAAAGCCAACATGCCGGGTCTCCTTCACATAGCTGTGCATGAGAATCCACTCTCAGTCATGAGATCAAAGCAGACCCTCCAAGCCAAAAGACCTTCCAAAAGCATGGTAAAGCAGGGGGTAGCATCTCTGCCTCCATCCTGAAGAGCTCCAGAATCTCTTTTAAGCTGCCTGGGGAAGAAACTCTGCAGAAGTTCAAAACCACCAGGAGACCCATGGGACGGCATGTCCCACAGTGCTCCAGCCCATGGATGTCCCCAGCCCCTGGATGCCCCCTGCTCTTCATGACCATCCAGGGTGAAGGTGGTTTGCAGGAGCCCCTCCAGCTGCCCCATTTGGGCATCTCCCGAGGGGAAGAACGCTTTTCTCCCATGCTGCTTTCCACCCTCTCCTCCCTCCCAGTCCCAGAGCTGACACCACTCCCAGCCCCAGCAGCACATGTGGGAGGACCCTGCAAGCCTTCAAAGCCCTGTCTGGGGAGAGACGAAAGGCCGGTTAAACTCCTGGCTGGAGATGAAAGGAAACTCTCCTCTCCACGGCTGGAACGAGTTGCTGGTGCTTTGGAGTCGGGTTTGAGGCCCATTTCCTGAGCGCCATGGCAGGAGCTTTCATTTGCGGAGGGACTTAGCTAACTAGCCACGGGGCTGTTGTGAGAGCAGATGTCCGAATCACCCACAGCACTTTGGCACATCCCCATCCCCGCGCGCACCGTGAGGACGCCAGGCTCTGCAGGAGGGGCAGCCTGGATGCTCCAGCAGCTGAGGCTGGTGCTCACTGCAGAGGAGGGCTCCTGGCACAGCTCAGTGGGTCCCCACCACCCCTCGGGGGTGACAAAGCCACAAGTGAAGATGGGCTGCCCAGCCAGGGCTGGCAGCAGGACGGGGGTGAGCAGGAAGAGATTTCGGCTCCTGCACCAAGCACAGATACACAGCCCAGGGCTGAGGAGCGGCTGGCTGGGCGGATGCGAACGACAGATTTTACTCATTTTGTCAAAGGAAATTCTATTCCGATTAAAACCTGTTTGATCTCGATGGCGAAGGGGGGTAGGGTGGGGGTAGGATAGGGTTTCTCTCCAATTGTTGGCCTTTATTGGGCTAATGTATCGGCTAAAAGCTTCCAAGTAAGATTTAAAGGAGGGAAAGGCAAGGGCATGAGCTACAAATCCGGAGATGACTTCAAGGGCTTTATTAAAAAAGGGGATGCACTGCACAGCACAGAGCAGGAAGGGATCAAGCTGCTCATCCAGGGCCATGTGTACGGGCGGGCTGCAGAGCCAGGTACCGTGGTACGCACACTCGCTGCCGCAAACATCCCGGGGCTGTCCCCTCTCCTCCCACCACGTGCCTGTGTCTCACCTCTGTGTTGGGACGGGGTCAGCCGGCTTCCAACCTGAGCTGAGCAGAGCCCAAGATGTAGAGACAGCCAATATCTAATGAGTTCCTGAGTGTGTATTAAGCTGTGTGGCTGCCTGAGGGGCAGAGCTGAAGGCAGGGCAGGCGTTGGGTAATGTTTGGAGAAATAATGGGAGAACTGGGGAAACACAGACAGACCTGAATGCACGATCCTGGGCAGCGGAGCCTGAGGCATCGGAAAAATCAGGGGTGCTATGGAGCTGATTCAAGCATCAACAGGCAGAAAGGCACTGGCCAGGGAGCAGGGCTGGCCACAGAGACCTTCCAGCCCTGTGTCTCCAGCAAGCAGTTCCTATGCTGATGCATCCTGTGTCATCCACTCCCAAACCAGTCATGAGTTCAAATTCAGCAACTCTGGCTAGCATAAAAGGTCAAGCCGTGGAAAGCTGCAGCTGAGAGGACTTGGAGAGGTCAACCCCTGCATCTCTCTGTCCCCAGGATGGATCGGTCGCTCCTCTGCCACGTCTGCAAATGCCCATCCAGTTTGTCCTGCCAGCAAAGGGGACCAGGCAGACCACAAAAGCAACCAGCTGCCCTCACAAATCCTTCCCAACATCTACCCTTCATCTGGTCAGGTCTTCTCTCAATGGTTCCTTCTCCAGACCAAGCAACAAAGACACTTTCAGGCTCACTGTAGGTTGTGCCTTGCTAGAAAAGCCGTATCTGCTGCCCAACCATACCTATTGCTCCCTGCAGGTCTCTCTGCACTGCTGCCAGCTGCCACTAAGCACATTACCTGGTGAGTGCAGGCACACAGAGCTGAGCAGGGGTGGATGAAAGCTGGACAAGGCAAGGTGATCATCTTGGTGGAAAAAATCTGAAAAGAGGAGATGCCACATCACTGCCTCGTGGGAGTTGGGCTGCTTGTAGGGCTGGGCTGGGCTGCCTGCCTCCCGCCTGGACAGCTGAACGCCAAGGCTCGTTTTCCAAACTCCCCATCAAGGAACAAGAGTCCTCCAACTTCCTACCTTCTCCTCCATCACCTGAAATAAAAAGTTTTTTTTCCAGGCTGTAATGTAAAAGCGAACATGTCCTGTGATGCAAAGGACTGCAGGGTTGGGTGTTTTCAGGGGAATGAGGAAGATCCCACTGAAGGTTTGGTTTTTCTGAAGACTGGAGAGAGCATTGTGAGTTGGGGGACATGGGACAGTTGGAGGACTGTCAAGGGAGGCCGTGATAAAGTGTAACCTGAAATGAGTGGTCATGAGCTGGCATGGGTTAAATTGAACGAATAGCTGAAGTTTGTTTTGCTAGGGAACCGCTTTTTTGAGATGGAGAGAGGGAAAACCCCACTAAAATGTTCTATTTACATGTAGAAAGAAAAAGAATCCAGGAAAAGATCTCTTTATTAAACATCTCTGTAGGGATAAAGGCAGAATTGTCCTACGGTAGGTTGAATTAGCCCTGGCTAAAGGAGTTCAGCCAGAAAGTCCTTTGGGTGTACACATAAAAAGAGGGCGAAAAAGAAGATTACATCTCTGCAGTGCAGATAAGATTGAGCTTAAAGATAATTCAGACTTCTCCCCAAATGACTCCACGATTCAGTGAGGAGGATGAGGACGCAGGAAGGGTACATCACGACGAGGAGTTTATGAGCACCTTGGAGGCGAAGGCAAACATCCGTGAGTATTGTGTGCTGGAGCACTGAAACCCCAATCTGTAATAAATATCATGACTTGGTGGAAAATAAAACTGAGAAAGGCAGTAAATGTGGAGCTTTTATTGTCGGATGGGCAAGAGAAGCAAGTGAGTGTGACCCTGGCGGCGTGCAGGGCTTGGAGGAAATCTGGAAAGCAAAAACTGTCAAAGACAGGGAGATAATTGGATTAAAATGGCACAGAGCAAGCTCACCTTGGGCTAACTTGATAACTGTCTTTGATCAAAAATCATATTCTGAACAAATGCCATGCAGTAGATCTCCTCTGTTTGGACTTCATTAACACACTTGATAAATTGTCCCATAGGTACTTGTAGGCAAACTGGAGAAAAGGGGGTTTGAACTGGGGAAGGAAGGGGCTAAAAGGGGAGACACGGGGCTGTCATGGAAGAGGGACTGCCACCGGCTTGGGGTCCCTCAGGGACTGCTTGGGGACAGGTTTCCTTAATGTTTTCATTTGCCTAAAATCCAGGAGGAAGGTAAAAGCAATTTGCTGGCGATGCAAAGGCATTGTAATGCAAAGACATTGGCAGCAGAGAGGAGGATCTGAGTGCAAGACTTGGATGTATTAAAAGATTAGAGTAAAAATATTGAACAAGATCAAATTCAGCGTTTGGAAATATAAAACCCTTGACGAAGTCTTCTTGCCACCGCTAGCACTTGCAACGTGGACATCATATTTTTCCCCAGTCCCCTTCCTGGGTGAAGCTGCTTCCCAACCAGAATTTGGCTGATCCCATTCCATCAAGCAAATCTTCCCCAGGGTGGGAAAACAAAAACAAAAAAAAATCCAATTTGGAAAGGAGGAGGAGTGTGTGTTGGCCTGGTGGGCTTTGGGGTGCCCATCCCAAACTCTGCAATTCCCAAACCCACTCCACCTTCCAGGCATTGGGCAGATAGGAGGGAAATTTTTACTTTTTGAGGGTTGATCTTTAGCTCTGGAGCCCTCAGCTTCGGGACCTAGCTACCAACCCGCAAGATTTTTAATATAATTATTCCCAGAATAAATTCTCCCCCACAAGGCCTTTAAACCACTGAACTGTGTCAAGGAGCTGTGGGCCAAGAGACATGTCCTGGCACAGTGCTGGCTCAGCAAGATGTTTCCAGCCACATCAGGCATGGAGTAAAAAGGATCTGGTGGAAGATCTCACAGCCCAAGCGCTCACAGGAGGAGGGGAAGGGCACCCACTTCGTCACTTGCCTCTTTCTTTGCAGTCATGTTTTAATCTGCAATGATTATCTGAGTTCATTCTTGGCTTTTTAGCCCTTTCTTCATTTCTTTGCTGTTTCATTCCTGGTTTAGGAGGAAGGTAAGCAACAACCCTTCCATGCAAAGTCGCTGCCAGCCCAGCTCAGCTCCAAACGTGCAGTGTGGGCTGTCCCAGGAGAGGACTAGAGCCCTCCAGCCAGCTCCAAACTGCAGACTAACCTCCATGGAGGTGCCAGGACCACCCGATAACCTCTTTGCAAAGCTGTGGTTTGGCTCTTTTTGGCTGCACATCACCGCTCTCTGTAGATATTGTCTCAAAGGCTCTTCCTAGATACTCCACTTCAACCCAGCAATTTTCAGCCTCCTTGCTAAATATTGGAACCATATTGAACCATTTTACTCACTTGGTTGTTCTCCAAACTGAAAGATGTCCTAAAAATAACTATTCCCAGTTCTGTGTGTGATGCTCAACCCCCCTCAGACCATGGCTGCCTCCCAGCTCCGTCTGCGCTTCGGTTAGCTTATCCCAACACTAAATCAGCTCAGTTGGGGACTTTTAATCCCACTGCTAATTTTTACCAAAACCCACCTCTGCCTGTTGGCTTGTGAGAAGCACAAGGCAGAACCACAAATTCCCTTGGGAAGAGCATCAGCCTGGCAGGACTTAGCGCTGAAGATGATGACCAGGAGGACTTGGTCTGGGCTTATGTCCGTGAATCCAGCATCCGCCCAGCTTGAGGTATGGCATCTGGGAGCGAGGAGACCCCTCTCAGGTTGCTTGCACCAGCAAAGAGGTCTTCTGCAGGGATTCTTCCTTGCTGTGCTTCCCTTAGGCAGGTTGGCCTGTCCTGTCCACCCTATCCAGACCCAGAGCCACACTCAGGACTGGGGCTGGATGCAGTGAGATCTTGCAGTTGTCCCTGCCGCGAGGAGGGTGCCAGACCAAAGAAGACCAAAAGGTCCCTCCTAGCCTTAATCTTCTAACCCATACTGGCCATGCCAAACGCTATCCCTGCCTGCCACGTCCAAGGTCACCCCACCTTACCACATCCACTGCTACCCTCTACCCATCATGTCCAGCACTGTCCTGTGCCCAGGGCTACCCCATTCCTGCTGCCTCCAGCTCCCTGCTGTATTGGCCTCACCCAGCAATGCCTCTGAAGCAGCACTACCCCAGCCTCTCGTTCATGCCCAGGAACACCCCATGCCTGCTACATCTCGCTCCAGCCAGCAGACGATGGCATACAGCTCCCTCCTGCTCCGATCAGGACGTTGCGTGCAAGGGCTGCAGTTATTAAAATGGTATTTGGGGGATTTTCTTTTCTTTTTTTTTTTTTTTTAAACAAGCAACAGCCAGTAAACAAAGAGCAAATATGTGCTGAGTTGGCGCTCTCTTCCCAGGGCGGGCTGGCTCCACTGCAAGGCTGGGGACTGCGCTTGCAGCAAACCATGCATCCAGGCAGATCTGCACGGCAGAGCTGCTCTGCAGAGCAGTGCCACCAAGCATGGCTGAAGTCTGCCTTCCCTGCAAGGCTTGTAAAACGGGCCTCTCTCCCTTGCTCTGCTCTGTGTTGCAGATGGATTCCCTCTCAGCACCCACACTGCCAGGCAACGGGTCCTGCAAGCACAGCTTTGGCCAAGTGGCAACGTGAGACCCAGTGTGGCACTGTCAAGCCAGATGGTGGACATCCCGGAAGGAACAGGGACCTAGCATCTGAGCAGATGTTTGACCCTCTTGCCTACATGGCTGGTGCCTCCCAGCACCATGCTCCCAGCCCAGCCACACTTAGGACTATCCATGGCCACCTCAAGGATGGCTAAAGACCTCTTTGTCCCGGCTGCATGGAGCCCTGGGCTCTGCCCCATGCCTTAGGGCTGTTGGACACACCTAAGCGCAGCCCCAGAGCCCACTTAGAGGACACACAGCCAAACTTTATGGACGCAACACACCAAGGACGGCGTCATCCTGGCCAGCAGGCACCAAGCATCCTTCTTCACCCAACTGCACCTTTGAAGGCCCATGTTCAGTAGCTCCAGTGAGGCTCATCTGCAGAGGCCTCCACGTCTGGCAGGGTTGCAGCGCTCAAAGCCTTTGAAATGCCGCTTCCGTCCTCCCCACATCTTGAAAGCAGATTGCTAAAACGCAAAAAATCTGTTGTTTTTGTTAACGTTGCTTTGAATATCTTCAAGAACTGCTCAGGCAGGAAGGTGGGATCAGGGCCACAGACGTGGGCAAGCAACGGACCCTCTGGGAGGGTGCTGAGACCCCAACAGTGGGTCTCAGCAAGCTGTTGGAGACCTGCACCGGTGGCATGAGAGCAGGCTGCAGGCAGAGCTGTGCTTCACGGCAGGCTCCTTCCAACACCAAAGGTCCTCTGCAAGCCCCAACACACGTGCCAAATCCAGCAGATGCTGCCCGATTTCTGAAGACTTCCTTATGCTGCCAAGTGCCAGGTGATACGTATGCCGCTGCTCCTCCAAGTGAAAACTAGGC
This sequence comes from Scopus umbretta, assembly GCA_013400535.1. NCBI lineage: Eukaryota > Metazoa > Chordata > Aves > Pelecaniformes > Scopidae > Scopus > Scopus umbretta. Next base: position 73,459 of record VZTL01056022.1, on the reverse strand, counting down.
AATTGCATGAAAAAGGTCCTGTTGGATGGTAAAGCTGGTCTACCCTGGGAGTGGGGCTGGGATCAGCAAGACTTTAGGGAGCCTGCAGGTAGAGAAGGGCTCTCGTGGCAAGATGATGGACTCATCTGTCCAGGGGTTGCTCTGGCCCTTTAGAGCCATGCGAGACCTCTGCTCTCCTCGTATCTTAACACCAGAGGGACAAGCAGGTAACGTGGGCTAGGGTGCTGCCCTGCCTGGTTTAGAGCAAGGCCTGGAAACCTTTCCCCAGGAGAGGAGGTGGCTTTTTCCCTCCTGACCAGGGCAGTCAAGGGCTGCTCTACCCTTCCTTTGAAGCATGTCTGGATCCACCACGCTGCAAAACCCATCCCATAGCATGGGATAGGGGGAGACTGTCCCTCAGGGGACTCAGATTCCCCACTGCAAACCAAGCAGAGAAGGGAGATCCCTCCCCTTCATACCTGCTCTGCTTTGCCCCTTGCACCACCCTGAGAGGCAGATCTGTGGCTGTGACCCCACCGAGAGAGGCAGTGGGACCAGACCATCGCATGACACCCAGCGCCACTGTGCCAGCATCCAGGAGCAGTGCTGGTGATGCCCAGTGGGTACCTGCATCCCTGAGCATCCCACGACAGCAGAGTCAGCATGAGGCACTGCAGGACCACGCTGAGCTCCTCAGTGGCCTCCACGCAGTCCCCAGCCCAGGGGACATGCTGGACTGGAGTGTGGTTTCACCGTGCTGGACCTGCTGTAGCTCCAAGCTCAGCCCCTGGACCTGATGCAGGGGACAGGGCTGGTGGGAGAAATCCCCCCGGTGCGCACCCTTGGAAGGGCTCACGTAGCGTCCCCGGGTGCGTGTGCCACAGGGCTGTCCCCCCTTGTCACCTCCCTGTTGACAGCAGAGACTCGGCGGCTCCTCAGCAGAACAAAACCAGCCTGGATTTCAGCAGGAGCAGGCCAGGAGCAGGGCCAGGAGCAACCTCCTGGTGCACAGCGGCTCCTAGAACCGTCTGCAAGACCCCAGCAAGGGAAGGAGAACCCCAAAATGTCCTGCAGTGGCTGCCGGCTGCAGCTCACCGCCACGCCAGACCCTCCTGCCACCCTGGGATGGGGCATCGGTGTGAAGACTTCTGCAGCCCTCAGTCTGCAAGGAAATGGGGGCTTTGGCCCAGACGGTGGGGTCACCGCGGTGGGAGCTGGCGGTCCCCGAAGGGGTCCAGCCTCATCCCGCCCCACAGCTCCAAGGAGACCCCCAGCTGGACACACATCCCTCTAACGTGGGTCTCACGGGGATGAAGATCTCGCTCCTGGGGGGGGACCCCAGCTCTCCCCCAGCCATGGCCGGGCCACTGCTGCCCTCCACCGGCCACTGCCCACCCTGCACCCATGGGTGCTCCCAGCCAGGCTGTGGGCTTAGCCCCATCTCCCACATCCCTCCCTCCTACGCTGCCACCAAAAGATGCTGGCTCCGGGGTGGGGGGACCCTTCCAGCCCCCCTCCCCAGAGGAGACCTCTCACCTCTTGCCCCAGGAGCCCCCAGCAAAGCCACTTCCAGTCCCTTCAGAGGAGGCGGCCAGTCGCGCTGCTGAGGACACGGCTGAGCCCGGCAAACTCATTTCATCAGTAGTCAGAGTCGGAGCGGAGCTCACCGCACAGCGACGCCGGCTGGCACTCCCAGCCGCATGGCCGCGGAGCCCCGGACTCTTCCCTCCCGCAGGAAAAGCATCAAAGGGGAGACGCCATCCCAACGCTTCCCAAATTTATTCCAAATGTTTTAATGACCGCAGCCTCCCACCAGCTGCTGCGCTCGCCGGCAGGGCTACACAAAATGGATGATCAGGGATCAAGATGCAGGGGCCTTCTCCTACCCCAAACCTCGGTGACCCGGGCACGGGGTCCTGGTCCCAGCATCAGTGACAGGACTCGTGCCTCCGGGCGGACTGGGAGGGGAAGAGCTCGCTCAGGGCAGCGGCACCAGAGGCAGTGAGGTTTGGAGAGGAGGGATCTCCACCAGCATCAGCCCACAACGGGGGCACACAGCCACCTCCGTGTCGGCTGCTGGGTTGGAAGAGCAGAGCAGCGGTCCCCCCCAAACCTCCAGCCAAACTTCAGCACTGAATTTCAGCCATTGCCCTGCGTTTCCCCTCCGTGCTCAGCTTCTGAAAACTGCCTTCTCTTTCCCAAAACCATAAGAGGAAGAAGAGGTGCAGGATTCCTGTTTCCCCCTCATCTGCCCGTGGCGATCGCCCTAAGCGCAGGCGCTGCACCGGCCTGCTCGGAGCACGCCTACCAGCTGAGACCAGGCAGGGGAGACCGGCAGCTTGCTCCGAGACCGCAGCTGGCGTTCAGGAGAGAGCCAATTGCTCATCCAAGCCCGGCAATTCTCAGACAGGCCTAACGCCAGAAGCGCAGAGGGAAGCTTCTGCGCACCCAGAGGTAGAGGGGATCTGGGAATCTCACCTACAGGTGCAGGGATTCACGGCTCCCGTGTGAATCCAGGCGAGGTTGCTCAGCCACTGGGGAGCGGGCGGCGACAGGGCTGGGGCTGCAGGACGGGGGGGTCCCCACGCAGGACGGGGGTCCTCCCAGCCTGCTGCTCCTTCGCTGCTCCCCGGGGCAAGGGTGGGTTTCTCCACCAAGGGCTGTGCAGGAGGCGTGGGAGATGTTCACTTGCTCAGAAATTCCTTTGTGCTCAAGTCCCAAAATGCAAAGGGATTGGGGGGGGACACACACACCAACACGTTAGGCATCACCACCTGTGGATCTAGATGTTCAGGGTGCTGATAAAGATGCAAGGGACAGAGCACGACAGTGAAATGCTGTGGCCCCACACCACCCCAAAAAAGCAAAATGTTTTGTACAGTTCAGTTCACCCATCCTTCCCAAAAGAGTGATGCTCCTGCAGGTTGTCGTCGAGGGGGGGAGACAGAATCTAACAACTTGAGGGGGGGGGGGGGAAATCACTCCAGACATTGGTTTGGTGAGAAAGACAACTGTATTTCTGCTCTTACTGTGGTGTCACATACAAGTTATAGTGTGGTTTAGTACAAGGAGACACTGGGATACACACAAATGAACCCCACTGTGAATTACAGCATCCCACCGCAGGACCAAATCTTACACCAAGCGTGCAAAAGAAGCATAAACAATGTAAAAATATATTATATATTTACATACACAATCTTTTAAAAAGCCAAGATGCAAGTATAAATTCCAGAGCTAAAACATGTCAGGGAGAAAACAGGGGTTAGATTCAGTGAGCTGTTTGTAGGCAGTCACAAAAATAAACTTTAAAAAAATTCCAGGGTAAGCTGACAGGACTCTGGGACACGTGTCCAAGAAAGGAGCCCCTGATGTGCCGCTACAAGATGCCAGTGGTGTGCAGAGAGGAGGGCTCTGTAATTTAGTGACAGACAGGGATGATGTTTTGCTGTAAGGCAGCAGCAGAGCTCCATCAGTCTGACCGGTGGCGGGACTTCTGCGTCCCAAGCACACCACAACCCGGTTATCGGAGCTGGGCCTTGCACCGGCACAGCAAGCGTGTGCGCAGTGTTGGGCTGGGGAAACGTGAGAGATGGCTTAGTGAAACGACTGATGCTAAAACCACTTGCAAACTCCACAGTGGGTGCCACGGCTTTGGGCAGAAGTGAGCTATTCCATCCCCTGCCAGGCATGCTGGCAGCCTGACGTCAGCAGTAAGGGAGATTTTAGTATTTAAAAGCCTGAGTATTAATCTCGTAAGTAAGCACATTACACATTCGCAGCCTTTGTCTGCATTTAGTAACTCCAGCAGGTCCCCTGGCAAAAGCTGGCTATAACCTCGGTTTACAAGCTGACCCACAGATGCTCCTCGAGCTCGTCGAGTCACTTGAGGATCTTCCTACCCACGAAACAGGAGAATGCTATCAACAGCTGCTGTCCAACACTTCCAAAACCCCCTCAACAGCTCAACTGGATTACTGTCTGCTTGCACCGCTCCAAAGCGAAACACAGACCAGCGAAGGTACGGATGGAGCCTTTGAGCGTGGAGAGGGATTCAACACGCCGCTAGGATCAGGTAACAGGAAGGACAGCCCAAGATAACCCCCAGCAGAGAGCTGCACAAAACCAGACTGGGAGTTCTGTGCGGCACGAGAGAAAGCTGGGCTCACAACAGAGCACACAGCGCCTCCCGCTCGCCCCTCGGTCACAAAACCCTCAGCAGGTTCCGCCGCCCACCCTCTGCCAGGTGGCCAAAACGGCACTTGGGGGAAGGCTCCGGCAGCACCTAGAGAAGCGGCAGGACAACTGTGTCCGGGAGACTCCTTCAAACACCGGCCTTGTTCCTCCTCCATCGGTCTGCAAGGGAAGGGGGCTTCTCCTGCCCCTCTCCTCACCCACCTGCGGCGCTATTCACGGAAGCTGCCATTTCCAGTTCGTAGCAGCCGGCACCACCTGCCCGGCAGGGCAAAACACCAGCCTGGATTCCGCCAGAGCAGCAGCCCAAAACCTCTAGCTGGCCTGAAGCACATCTTTGCTTGCTAACTGTACGTAAGTGCTTGATGGTTTCAAGCTTCCCAGCAGGACAGCTGCTGGTAGGGAGCAAAACACGGGGATTAAAGAGGTCACTAAATCCACACAAGTTTTAGGCTTGTCAGAGCAGTGCCGCGCACGGCTGAAATGCAGGGGGAAGGCTTCACTGCCACCAGGCAGAAGACGTGCCGGTCCAGCCCAGCCGTTTCCAGCACACCAGCCCATGAGTGTAAACCTGTCACCTCCCAACTGACCACGCGAGAGCCCAGCAATTTATCTATGGCTGCATTATTCCATGGCACTCGTTACAAAGGCTTGCTGGAAGCTGGCTCTGGATACCTTTTCTTATTTTTGAGTACCATGTCTCCTCCCCGTCATCCTGCTGACTGTCACAGGGAAGCTGAGTAAAAAAAAAAAAAAAAGGAAATAGTTCTGCCTAGAAGATTTCTTTTTTTTGTAAGAAGAATCAGATTCGTGTTTCTCCAGAGGTTCAGGTAGGTAAGCCTTTGCCTAGCACATCTGATCCTACGTGCTACAAATCTGAGCGTTAAATATGCTATTAAGTTCCTTTATAAAATGATCCTGGATAGCAGCCAGAATCAGCATTCCCCACCTCTGACAGAGCCTTGAGATGACCAGTGCTTCTCTGCTGCTGGCCCATCCCTTGGGGCTCATCCAGACCACAGGAGAGCGCCGACTTTGTGTACAATGTGTAAAAAAGAAAATACTGGAAGATGCGGGGTCCTGGCTGGAAGGTACATAGGGACTTCTGCCACAAAGAAAGGCTCGCCTCTCCCTCTCTCTTTGAGGAGCAGAGCAGTGCAAAAGGAGCTGACTTTCACACAGCAGGGTTCTTTGCTGCACACATCTGGGACACCCACCTGAAGCACGCTGGTGATGCACCCACGAGGACAAGATGTCGGGTTGCTGCACCCATGAGGTATGAACCTACAGCTCCTGGAGGGCCCAAGGCTCCCTCCCCACTTGAGAGCTCCCCTGGACTTCAGGGCAGCACAAAGAGTGGATCTAGGCCTGCTGTGTGTAAGCACATGGAGTCTTTCACCTCACTACCAGACACAGGGACTCCCAGGGAAGTTACAGAAAGACCAGATCATTAGCCAAACTTTAAATGGTTGAGTAAAAGCAATTAGGAAAAACCCCTACTGCAGACAGACAAACCAAGCAGCACTGGGTGGGTTCCTTCTCCGCCTCTCATACGCCTCTTGCGTGTGCCATGCCTTTGGGGGCAACTCAAACATCCAGCACCTTCAGACAGGATCGAAGTCCAAGCGTTAGAAGTCACTGAGGATACTGATGTCTGCAAACTCATTCCTGTACCGGTAAGCGTACAAACTGAGCAGGAAGGCCCATTTCAAGGAGATGAAACTCCAGACGCACGACAGGTAGTAGCTTCTGGGATCAGTCAGGGCTAGGAGAGAAAAGGACACGGACACATTTCAAAATCCCATTTATCTCTCATGCAGCCTGGCCAGGAAGAACCCAGCTCAGCCCCTCAGTTCCTGGGAGCTTTTCAGCCTGCATCTAAAGATCATCTTCTGCGAGCAAGGCTTAATCAGTGCCTTATTCCCAGCTCTCTTGACTCAGACTGTAAAATTTCCTCATCTCTGCCACAGGAGAGTATTCTGGTGACAGCCTGAAGAAGGTCATTATCACCTCTTGAGAGGCAGAGCTGTAAGGTCACCCACTCAGCCATCGCAAACTCTCTTTGCTTAGGGCCCAAAGGATGGAGTTTGTGTGAGTTCCTGGAAGGCAGAAACACGTGGCTCAAGAAAACCACCTCACCCTGCAGTTCTTCATTTCTCTCACCTTGCCTTACTGCTACCCCCTTCTCTCCACCACGGCAGGGAGAGAGGAAATCTGCACATCTCGGGGGGAAGGAGAGGAACAGGAAATAAAATATATCCTCCGGTATATACGACCGACTTTTAATATATAATACCGGTGCGCCTAAACCTGTACTGCAGGTCTTCAACACAGCGCTGTGATAATCACCCATTAGTGAACGACGTGAACAGCCTCTTTTCAGAGAATCTTTGCAAATGAACACACTTCTTCTTTATCTATTATAAAACTGCCTCTACTTCGGGATTACTTTGAAGTCAAGTGGGTATGGTTCTGCTTTTTGAATGCATGTCAGCAGTCTTCCTATTTATTTTCAACATTTGGGGTTTTTTTTGTTCTAGAGATGTCAACAACTTTAATACACTTCAGATAACCTAATGCCTAAAACAATTCCACCTCTAAGTACAAGCTGCTTGGTCATTATTGAAAAATAGATAATTTTTTTGAAGAAAATACAAAACAATACTTACTCAGTAAATCCCACTCATTAAATACATCAGTCCTAAACTTCCCATACGTAACCTATGCAGATGTTCTACTTTCCCCCAAAACTAGGGCTTTCCCTAAAATACCTCCATTTCCCTAAAAAACCCCACATTTTCCCCAAAACAGTTTTTCCTCATGTCTCCAAGAAAGGAGGTGATGAAAAATATTTGGTTTTCTTTTTACATTTGTATTTCTAACGATTGCATACGAGTATTTTCATACCCTTCCGCTACGCTGAAACACTTGAATCTCCACGGGGAGTGCATTTAGGCTAGGCCAAGGGCTTTTGGTGGGTTACGACCCCAACACAGCTTGCCCACCATCACGAGTACAACAACAACAGGGCTTTTAGTGGCTGTCGGCCCAAATGCAGCAAGCAACAAACAAAGACAACTTCTAAATAAACAAAACCCAACCTTCTTCTCTTTGGTCTACTGCTAAGCAAATACCAGGAGTAATTACGTGAACCCTCCTTAGACAATGTTAAATATTTATAGCAACACAGCTTTATATGCTGACTAAGTGTAGAAGACGTTTTCTCCCTGCTGGCTTGTGTTTGGATTTCAATATCCTCACCCACCTGCTTTACGAGTGCTGAAGAGACAACATTTAAGAGCACTCCCTTTATTTGTCACAAAAACAAATAAATTCCAGTTCCTATAGGAAACAATACTGGAAAATGTGGACTGCCTGCCAGCAGTCCTACAGACCAGACCTATCAAGGCAACTATCAAGTACCAGAAGATGCCCTAAGTGAGTGGCACTCATCGGGCAGCAGCAGTACTCCTGGTGCCATCAAGCTATCGCAGCAGAAAAATGAAATGCGATGGCATTCTGGCAGCCCCTCCCCAAAGGTGTCTCAACACCTCTCGGAAGAGATGGCAGGAGCACCCCCAGATTCACATCCCAGCTCTGCTCTGCAGGCCCTTCCTGTTCCTTCGGATCCAACCCCAGTAACCCCCGCGTCGCTAGTCATTTCTCCCAGCCGCAATGAAGTACTTACACTGGTGCTTGGTGATGGCCAGAACGAGGAATGTGCAGAATCCCACCACTGAGAGAGCTGAGAAGAGGATCCCGATGAAGAGGAAGAACCTCAGCCCTTTTAACCAGGTCCTCCAGTAATCCTGCACATACATCACATGCGTGATTAGGGCCCAGAGCGCCAGAACACCTGCTCAATTAGACAGCAAGGGGAATCAGTACCATGCATCACACTGCAACACAGAAAGGCGTCTAATAAATACACATCTCGTCAAAAACCCCACGCGGAACACCAAGGCACACTAATGCTTCGTGGCCGTGTCCCCCGCAAAGAGAGGGGAAATACCAGAATAACGCCTGCCCGTGCAAGCACCGCTCCCCACGACCAGCCCAGACCCCCTCTTCTGCGCAGGCTCCACAACCCAGGTCTTGGTTACAGGCTGGCACAGAAAGGGCTTCACCCGTTGAAGGGATCCCCCCGGGTAACTTGTTCCTTCTCCTGTTTTGGACAGACCCATTTAATGCATACTCAGTGCAGTTTTATTTAATTCTCCATACAGCTTTCAGGACGTTACAGGTAGCAAGCCAAGCACTTGGCAAGAATTAGTGCACCTTTTCACAAAGCCCCCTTTCATACATGGAGGCGATGAAGAAGAGCACCACTACATAACCACTGATTTTAGACACTTAAATCAAGATATACAGGACCTGTTCAAGACTCAGCATTTCACGTCACGTCTTTTAGCTCCAACGTATCCCCAGTTAACTTCATGAAGAGTCCATTTATACAAATCCCCTCCAAACACTTCAAATGTTTCAAGTAAAGGGGTGTAGAAGTTCAGCTCCCAGCCGATTCCTACATACGACTCCCACTTACGGCAAAGCATGCTCACTAAGTGTTTAAGGTGAACTAAATCTAACTCTGTACTGTCGGGTCTGGCCCAAAACGTCTGGATTATGTAACCAGACAAACATCTGAGCATGTACAGATTATGTTGCTGTTGGGTCAGGGTTTTTTTGGTGGGTTTTTTGGGTGTTGTTTTTTTTAAGACCAGCCAAATTCCCTATGGCTTTAATAGGAACAGCAAAAGACACTTCCCTAAGCTTAGGTGACTACTCCGTAACCAAGTCTCAACTCCCTTGTCAAAAGGGAGGGAACAGGAGGAAAAAAGGGGTGAAAGCATCCAACTAACAGCTGAAACCAGTTTCTGATACAGGGAAAAACAACGCCTCCTTCCCTAATCTTGTTCTAAAAACTGCTACCTTTTCACCGCACTTCAGGAAAAAAATCAGAAGAGGCACTCGAAGCAAGAACTGTCCGTTCACACGCTTGAAGCCCGCCGAAGTTTGTATAACCTGCCAGAGCAAGGCTGCCTGTCCTTCCCCATTACACAACCCCAACTACAAGCAACATCACCGACTCCAATTATAGCAAGCTGTCCCTCTGTTTAAGTCGCAGCGCCAAAGAGTATGACTAAATCTCCTTAAGCTGCTAACTCAACCTATAGTTAGCGCCACTTCGCAGGCTTAAAACATTTGATTCATTTTGGCAGAGACCTCTGCGGCACTTCTGAAATTTGAACCTCCAGCGGCGCAACTAACTGGCTTGCATTTCTCCTTTGCTGCCACCTCCTTTCCAGATTTTATTTTAAAGGCATCAAGGGGGAAAAAAAAGAAAAAAAAAGTAATTAACAAAAAGAAAATGACACCACTGCCAAAATACCAAGCTGCTTTATACGGTACCCTGCAATAAGGCAGACCTCCCTCCGTGGATACTTCTCAACATCAAAGGAAGTGAAAACCAGCCTTGCCCACTACATTTTAATAAACATTTTAATAAACATTTTAATACTAGGGACAGTCCAGGTCTTGCCAGAGCTCATTTCTTACTGGATACGGTCATTATACACAAAGCTTCCCAAGGCTTAAAGGAACACAGCGTAGCACAGAGCAAGACAACTGCGTCAAAACCGATCGATAAGCACAGCCAAGAGTCGCCCTGCAAACCCGCTGGACTCGCTCTCCAGCTCCCAAGCAGCTTTCAGCTCATTTCTGGCAGGTTTTCTGACCTCGCCGGACACACAGACAGTGGATGCACTGCAGATGCACGTCAAATGAAGCTGAATATACACAAAGTCAGTTCCAGGATAGACGGAAGAACCCTGGCAATGCTTTTTGCCTCTTCAGGGACTTGACGTGGGACAAAGAAAGTTAAAATACCCTCCGTGGTGGCCCACAAGAGAGGTGGGTGGAAAAAGGACAACCTTCAAAGGAAAAACCCCATAAAAGCGAAAGCAAAAGCACTCGGGGTGAACTAAAAACCCAAGGGGAGAGGGCTGATGTCCAGGACAGATGGAGCTCACAGGACACTTTATCAGAGCGAACAGAAAAGGCAGAATCGGCCCATTACGTCCTCTGGTCGGACCCGCTGTACCCAAGCGGTATCTAGGCAGGTCTTCTAGCTCCAGGCAGTCACCTTTTTAATTCTGAGGCTCTCGTGAAGTCAGCTACAGATACTGCTTTTCCATGACGGATTCCACACAGGCTACCGCTATGCACGCACGCTAGAGATCAGAAAGCTGGCGGAAAATACTTTGGAGTTCTGCAGATGCAGGAGACCGAAATTGCCTTGGCGATGCTTTTCAAACCGCCTGCCACGGGTATTTGGTGGAAAAGCCTATCACTCAGCTTGCTAAATCACCACTTCCTCCGCTTCTTATTACCTTTACGCTTGTGCTCGAGCAACTTCAACCCACATTTTAAAAAAAATAAATGGGGAACTCGGGTTTTTCAGTCAGCAAAACAAGCTGCTTCCCCTCAGGCGCTTTCAGATGACTCGGCACAATTTTTTCAAACTGCTGAGTCAAGTCGCTGGTGCTTCCACACCGAAAGTGCTGCTGATGCTCTGAGACGTCTCCGTGGGCAGAGCAGAGGCAACCCGTGAGCTGTCACTTGATCTTCCCCCCGCTGCCGGGCCTGACCCTGCACCTTCCCCTGACCCTGAAGCCTGACACAGCACTTGAAAGGAAGCTCTTTGGCAAACTGCGGCAGTCGGGTCATCCTTAAGATCCAGAGCAATTGCCTCATACGGGACTAAGCAAAAAAAGCCTCATGACAACTTCACCAGGTGCTGAAGGATCGAGTTTGGTCACACGGCCACTGAACAGAGGGTATCCTTTCACAGCCAGCTCAGCCAACATGGTGTTCATCACCACGCGAAACAGAAGGGAAAGGAGTCTCCTCCAGCTCCAGCCATATCTTTGCCTCCTTTCCCTTACACCCCTACAGCACTCGGATCCTTTGGTGAGGCTATCCAGCTTGCAGAGCTGTTGATTTTTCTTTTTCCATTCTCCCCCCGCCCCCAAAATGGCAGAAAAGGATTCCAACAAGGTAAATCAGCTCACAACACTGCCTGAAAAACATCAACGCTGGCATAAAAACACTGGCGATACGCATTCAGGGACAGGTAGGAGAAATGAGAACGGGACTTGCTTTTTTCCCCCAATTGCTTCATTTGCTCACCCTGAGCTTGGAAGATCACACTCGGGCGGGCACCCGAACCCCACCAGCGCTGCTTAAAACTAGGGAAGAGCCCCAAAAGCAAGTGAAACCACCGTACAGATGTTGACAAAGGCATGCGAACAGAAGGGGCACCCCAAGTGGGATGAAGGTACGGTAACAGCAGGGCATGGCAGAACAAGCTCAGAGCCTGAATACACGAAGAAAACAATCATTGCAGGGAATCTCATTTAAGCAAATAAATATAGTTATCACTAACCAAAAGCTTAAATACATGAAAACATGTACCTTTGCTAAAAAGGCTTCTTTATGCTTATCAACATACGACATTCAGCAGGGGGGAAAAAAACCCCACTATTCCTAACTCACTCCAGAGGAAAAGCGTCTACGAGTGCTGGAATGGAGCGTTTGATTCATGTTTCATTTGACTGAAATTGGGTTCAGGAAAAGAAAAATCACCTCCTGTTCACCAATATACCTAAGCTAAGTGGTGAGAAGAACCAATTAGTAGTACTGATTTACAGAAAAGTCTTTCATTATCACACCGAGAAACTAAAACCATGCTAGTGTTTTTAATTAAGTGAAATCGCTCACTTTGTAGACCTGGCGAGCAAAAGGTTCGCAGGTTGAACACAAACCCATTAGCTATCTGTAGGTAACAGAACAGCTAGCTCATTCAGCTGTACAACCGAAACAGGTTTTACTGGAATAGGAAATAAAAACGATGGCGTATTTAAAGTCTGGAATGATGAACTGCAGGACCTCCAGTTTTCCTTTTTCACTTCAAGCGATTCCCCCAAATCCCCTCCTCCTCCACAACCGCAGCCGCATTCTCCACCGGAGTCGCCCCTTGCGCAGAAGCAAAACCTGAACCTGCAGACGTAGCCCCGGCGCGGCAGCGGTGGCTGTCAGCTCCGGTTACATCGCCCGCTCAAAATAACATCAAAAAATCTTGCACACGTTTCAGAGAAACATTCGTCTTGGTGGACTTACCCAACATCATGGCTGGAACGACCCTAAAATAAGAGCCGCTCCGTAAGACACAATGAAGGGATTTCCGACACAGAGCAATGGGGAAGTTACCTCTAAATCAAAAACGAATTATCCCAAGTACACAAAGCTCCAGGAAAAGGAAACTGGCCGATCAAACAACCGTGCGTGCATCTGAAACAACAGTGACAGAGGCAGGTTTTTTAAACGGAAGTTAACAGGTATTTTGACAAGACGGATTCATATTTAAAACACAAAAACCCAGGGCACACTTGGAACAAGTTTAAATAAATTCTAAAAGGCAAGTTCAAAAGCCGGCTCACCCTCAGCCTGTAACCTGGTACAGAAAAACACTTGTATCTAAATATTTTGATAAGCCCTTTCAAAAGCTTGGCATACTTCAGCTCAAGTGAAACAAAACTTTCCCTTTCTCCAAACATAAAAACAAAAACTGTGACAAAACAAAAGGTTTTCTCAGACCCCTGCTCATCGCTGACCGACGCTTCGGTCCCAGCAAAACAAGTTGCATTGTTGACGGGGAAGAGCAGCACAGCTGCCTCCCCCGAGGCCAGAGCAGCCCCAGGCCAAACGTGCCAGGCCACGTTCGCATGCCGCGGCAGGACACTGTGTACGACGCTAATGGGCGTTACGGATCCTAGGGAAAAACAAGAAACGGGCAACAGAGGCCAAAAAAACAAGCAAACACGTGGACACAGAAGCTCGTCTGCAATCAGCGTTCTTATTCCAGCCTTCTGAAGCTCAAAATGCACGTTGATGACGGCAGACGAAGACGACGGCAAACAAAATGAAAATAAAAATGAAAAACAATATTAAAAACTACTCGCATAGTCCTGGAAAATACAAAGTCTATGGTGACCAATTAGCAGACTTTTTTCCAGACCTCTTACAAAGCCTTCGGTCATTTTCCATCTAAACAATCTTCTTTTATATGCTCTATTACTCTAGCTGGAGCATTAGAAATACCTCCTCTGAAAGGAGCCTGAGCTTTGCCAACCCGAGTTCGCTTTGCCGTTTCTAAGTTTTGGAAACTTTGCCTCGTCTGGTTGATTCCCTGAAAGGGTAAAATGTTTTCTTCCGGGAGCTAAAGCCAGGCTAGCTCAGCCTCCGCTGTTTTGGGAAGAGGTTAAAAACGGGTTTTCTTGAACAGCTCTGCTGCCAAAATAGCTGGAGCTCAACACTGAAATACTTTAGGAAAATAGCTCTGGAAGGAGAGGAGTCTTTGGAGTATTCTAGTGGAAACCGGTTTTCACTTGGCAAAATTTCCCTCTGGACACGTGCAACCGAGCGCTTTACTATTTCCAGGGTGTTTCGGTTCGGAGGAAAGCAGATGGGGCCGCACACGCGCGGGAAGAAGAACCTGGCGTTTCAGCTGGCTGTGCAGCACCCCGTCGGCCCGCTCGGCCGCCTTCGGGCGCCCTGGGCCTCTGCCGTTGGCGTTGAAGAGGACACCAACATCACAGGTTCCAGCACATCAGCCCCACTTGCGAGGGACTCGCCCTCTCCTCACAGCTCAGCTGAATCGTGGTTAAGCCACACGCGGTCTTTCCTGCGTCTTCTCTTCGTGTGCTTTCCCCTCTTTTCTCTATTTCTTCAGACGACGGACTAAAGCAGGGCCAAACCCTCATGGAACGATATGCAGCATTTTCTGTGCAAATCCAAAACACTGAAGAATGCTTTACTCCGTAACTGCAATGCTTTTTGGCCGCGCTATTCCAGTCCTGGATAGGGAACAAACCAATTTGCATAAATTTGTCTAGCATATGCAAGTTAGATTAGTTTTCAGAGTCTTCAGAGAACCACTACTTTTGTATGCAGCAGATACTGTGTTCAGCATAAACTAGCTTCTACTACTTTCACTTATCAGATATTTTTGAAGTGTCAGAAAAGTACGTTTTGTGTTTCTTCTTCTTTGCAGCTGCTTTAATATCTGGTCCACATTATATTCGCAAAGCACAAGCTTTATATTTTGCCTGAAATATCTGAGCAGCTTGGAAACAGCCAATAAAGTCTCTTTGGAGCAGAAAAAACAGAGAAGATACATACACAAGAACATTAAAAGCCACTCAGGAAAGGGCTGGATACATCCTGAAAAGATTTAATTGCTTGCTTCTCTTTTAAACTGCCTCTGGCAGAATGAAAACATCAGAGTTGCTCAGAGATTCATGGCCTACTTAAAAAAAAAAAAAAAATACTAATTTAAGGCAGTGAGGGGAGAAGGTCAAACACACAAACAAGCAGTAAATTATAAAAGCCACTGTGACTAGCTCAAAATTAAATGGCAAACCACCGAGACAGCCAGTATTAACTCAGGAATGACTTTCTGGGTCCTGCGATTAATTGATTACGCTGCTGTCCCTCAGGTTATCAGAAGCACTCGATGGGGTGCTTCTGCTTACGACGACGATACGCGAGGTCTGTATCTGATTTAACGCGATCCCAAAATTGCCAAGTATGCATGCCCAGAGGCCTATTTAAGATTTTGAGGATTAGTGAGTTGATTTTACTAGGCATTGTTGGGGTTCATTATTATGAAAGCCAACCGGAAAGACTGGAAAGGTAGTTTGCTCAGCACCTTAAATTACATGCTTCTGGTTTCATAACCAGCGGTAACCGAGGGCTCTAGTTACAGACCCATCAGTACGGGGCAATTTTCCCTCCACAGAACTTTAATCCTAGAACCTGGGGTAAATCAGTATCTAAGGCTTTACGTGAAGCGATAGGAAATGTATCAGAGCAAGCGAAAGCCCAAGCAGCAGCGGAGGGCAGGTTTCGATGCAAAACGTAGCAGGAAAGGTTCTCTGGAAGATAAACGAAAGATAAACAAACCGATTACAAAGAGAAAGATCTGGATTCCTAAAATGAGACAGGAATCAGCAGGACTTCTTACAGAGAGGAAGTATACGGATAAGCCTCCTAAAACACACGTCCCTGGCAAACCAAAGGCACATCAACAAAAGCTGCAGCGGGCTGCAATCCTTCTCACCAACGCAGGCAAGAGCAAAGCAACGGCAAACACCCAGGAGGTGAGGGGAAACCCAGAAAGACAGTTAAAACCAGATAAACGTGTACGAACACAGGCTCGCAGAGAAGGCTGGCAGGCGAAGCCTCGGCTAATCAGAGGCATGTTAACGAGGAACTGCTGCAAAGCTGCCAAATACGCCAGCCTCAACAATTTTCTGCCCCCCACGCACGGTGTCAGAGCTTCCAGCTGCAACAGCCCGACCCGCGACTCGCTCTGGGGTGCTCGGGTCACGTTTTGGAGCTTCGGAATGAAAAAGGCACACAAGGGCCAAAAACGCCCCCC
>VZTL01056022.1:42440-54525 GCA_013400535.1 Scopus umbretta | reverse complement strand
GCATGGGGTTAGGTGGGGGGACACAGGAGGCATGAGGACACGGGGGCACGGGGAGATGGGGGGCCCACGGGGTTGGGGACAGTCTCTGCACGGCTTTCGCTTCCTCTCTCGGGGAGGTTTCCTTCTTCAGCCAGCACCATCCTGCTCGGTTGTGGGATTGTGGTTCGGGGATACCTAATAAAAGTCCTTAAATAGTTTGGAACTTTCCCTATTTTTATTTTTCTTTTTTCCTTTTTTTTTTTTTAACCTTTTTTCTTGTCGTGTTCTGAGCTGCCGGCTGGCTTTGGCTGCATGTAAACCCAGGGGGCAGAAAGTTGCAGTGGGGATGGAGACGGGAATGGGCTTTTTCCACCTATTTCGAATCAATTATTAATTGCACTTATGTAAGAGGCGCATCGTCTGCTGCTCAAGGATGGGGGACGGATGCTCTGCCCAGAGACTGGGAATCCATTACTTGCTCTATTTCAGCTCTTAATGGTTTTGGGTTTTTTTTTCCTTAATTTTCTGGCTTTAGTCTCTACCAAGATGATCTTACCAGGCCTGGGCAATTGCAGTTTGGCTGCTGTGCCCCCACGCAGAGGAGTCCCTGCTCTAGATGGCAGCAGCCTCCTTCCCTTTCAGCCTGAGACATCACTGAAATGTTTCCCCTTCCCTTCCTCACTCTTTATCCAGCAAGGTTTTCAAAACCAGGAAGGATGGAGTTTCTCTGTATATCCCACGTGAACATCTCTCATTTCAGCCTCCTGCCATGAACTACCATGGAGAAGCTAGCTCCATCTTCTTGATAACTTCCTTGTAGGTGCTCAAGGCTGCTGTTATGTGTCCCCAAAACTTCTCTCTTGTTTGCGTTGAACAAGCCCCATTCCCTCAAGGAGAAGCTCCAGCTTCCAACTGGGCTCCAGCCTCCAACCATCTTGGTGGCCCTCCTTTGAATTCACTCCAGTTCGTTGATGTCTGTATCATATTGGTAGCCCCAAACTGGACACAGCATCCAGAAGTGGTGCAACAAGCGCTGAGTGGAGGGGAACAAGTGACAAACCATTGGGGAGCGTGGGGAGGATGTGGAGGATCCTCGTTTTTTGGAGGACGCGATGATGAGGACGGTCACTGCGTGTCTGTAAAGGTTTGCGTTCATTGGGGCGGAGAGATGTGGCTGAGGATTCAGCTACGCCAGTTCAAGAGCAGGTCATGGGATCTGAGCGCGGAGAAAATGTTTATGCAGTGTGACCGACCCGTGAAGCCTTATCACATTCTTGGCTGAAGAATCGGAAAATTCACAGGGGAGCTCACTGCAGGGCTCGGAGGAGAGACGGCATTCCTCAGACTGCACCGTGGGACATTATTCCGCACACACCTCGTGCCTGAGATGCTGAACGTGCATCGGTCACGGTCACTGGTGAAAACACGGATAATCTTGCAGCTCATTTGGGTTCAGCGACGCCGAGTCTCAGCCTGACGCATCCCGGGGCTAAGCACAGTCCTCAAAGACTCGGTGGCATCAACAGAAATATCGGGTGCCCTTGGGATGGCTGGCTGCTTGTCCTGGGTGCCTTGGCTGGGGGAGGGACACGCTGTTAGTGGGTTTTTAGCATCAAAGCCTTGAGATCTGCAAAGAACCCTCTTTCCTGATGCCTCCTGCAGCGATCGCAGGAATCCAGATGCTGTGTGCACATACCTGAAAGCGCAATAAGCAGCGTCAGCAAATGCCAGTCAGCTATTCTGTGTCAAAACAGGTAAAATCAGCTCCATCTCGGTCCTCTCTGCCCAGACTCTTCTCATACCTACTTTCCGCCAATTGCCCAGCAGAAATTTGGAGGCAACTTCTGTAATGTCATCCCAACTCTTGCTGAGTCTGCCTGAACGGCTGGTGCCAAAGACAAAAAGATGTTGTGGAATATTTTTTACAGGTAGAAAACCTCTCCGAGCTGATGAGAAACAAGGAAGTCTGTTTTTTATAGATGATCAAGGTTCAAACAGATCATTTAGGGAAGATCAGGCCCCAGCAGAAAGTCATCTGGAAGGATTTTGGGAGATATAATAAGGGGAGCAGGTTTCGGGGAGAAGGTCTATCACTTAGACTAACCTCAGAGATGGTCAATTTGTCTTTTAAAAAGCTGCAGAAGGGGTGTGGAGATCACAAGTGGGTAGATCTGTCTCCGGGCTGGGTGATGGGTTCAGGAGACCTTGGGCTGTTCCCACAGAAAACAACAGGACGTGGACATGGACGCCAGGTAAATGCTGCTTTGGAAAGTGGAATAAAGTGGCCTCGTGGACGTAATGTACATCGATTTCTAAAGAAATCCATTTTGCTGCGCTCCTTCGCCCTCGCTGATGGGAAGGAAACAACTCTCCTGCATTAATAACCATCCACTAGAGGAGACTCAAGAGCCGGTGCGTGATGGGCCGCCTGGTCCCCCCAGGCACCCAAGTCTCCGTCGGTGCATCCCAGCTCTGCGCCAGGCATGGGCGGGCACGAGGAGATCATGGAGAGATGCTGAGATGCGGGCCAGGTTTTAAGGATGGGTCTGTCGAGGAGCTCGGCTCAAGGGTGCAGGTACCAGCTCTGATGTGTGATAGGACTCCAGAGCACAATCAAAATGCAGACATACATCGGGCTGCAGCTGACACCAGCCAAAAAACAATGAAGAGGAGAGCAGCGTGTGTGTCCCTTCGTCAGAAACAGGGCGAGAGCGGCGATGCTGGTTGCGATAGGCACCCAGGAGGGGCTGACGTCACCCTCGGTAGGCTGCTGCCGTGCAGATGTGCGTGTCCGGGCCAGCCGGCGGTGAGAGAAACGGGCACTTCGGGGCATGAGTCACCTCGTCCCGAGGTAAAGATCTCAGCCAGCTCAGGAGAATTGCGCCCAAGAAGCGATTGCACCTTAAATCCCTGCCAGCACTGTGAAGGCAGGGCTGGCAGCTGGCAGGAGCGTGCACCTCGATGCCTAAAGAGTCTGCTTTTGGGCAGCAATCAGCTTTTTGAGCAGTTTGGTGTTACGGTTCAAAAGCATATTGATCCCCAGGCGGAAAAGTGGCAGTGCCACCAGGATTAGCATCCCCCAACACCCCTTCGGCAAATGGAATTCTCTCCATCCATGGAGCAACCCCAAATCTGCAGGAGGTAACGAGAAGCTCTGTGCATGGAGGTGCCCAGAGGTGATCAGCCTATAGGTCCTCCTTCCTTGCCCAGGAGACATATGCAATCACTGGACAAGAGTCCTGCGCTGCGTCCAGCTGACCACCAGCTTTTTGGGGATGCTAAGCTAGAGGTGATGTGGTTTCCACGATTCCCCGAGCCTCTGCATCCCCCTTGTCCGGGACCGTGTCCATCCTTGGACAAGATGAGTTCGGAGCATCCTCAGCCAAGCAGAGGGGCAGGCAGTCACCACCACATCGGAAGCAATAGCAACCTCAAGCTGGCCTTGTGATTAAGATGATTAGAAGCTGCTGGAATTTGCATGGCCTAATTAAAGATTCACTGAGCAGACACAATGAGCCGGAGCCAGAGCTCTCTCCGTGTTTCCCCACGGGCTGCTCTGGGTCAAGATTCATGTCAAGATTCACATCACACACTTAGGGAATCCCGGCTCTCACAGGACCAGGTGGGAGCTGTGTCCTCCAGGCACACGGGGACTGGATAGCCCAGGAGAAGGGGGCAGCCGGGGGCTTTAATGCCCGCTTTACTGCAGAGCTGTTCATTTTGCCTGGCGAGTGGTCTGAGGCTGAGTTAAACCCAGCTTCATGCCCTGGCTGACCGCACGGAGAGCCGGAGACATGGGCAGGGGAGGGATGGCTGCCAGCTCCTCTGCAGTCGGCAGAGAGACCTTTTCCAAGCAGTTTATGGCTGCTCCGCATTAGCAGGAGCCCACGGCAGCGGCTGCTGCCCACCCTGGGACATCCCCACCCAGGGACACCCCCACTCTGGGACATCCCCACCCCGAGGTCCTGCTCCGAGGGGTGGAAACCTCCGGCAGGCGAAGGCAAGTGGGGAAAGGAGAAGTAACCGCTTCAGATGCTGATACAGACGTTCCTGTTCAACAGCTCCAATTTGGCCTGCTTGCATTTCTCAACCTAATAAGAATTTTTCACCTCTCGAATGAAAGCAGGCTTCCCGGCTCCTTGGCACTGCCCACAAAACGGTCAACCCTGGATGCGATCTTAGTTTTACAGAGATTTGGACCTTGGCCCTTTTCTCCACCACCTGGTGGCCAGGTCACCCAGAACAGAATCTTTCTCCTAGTTACTGCTCCTGCCTGCAAAGTCACAGCAACAGCTGGGAAACAGCCGGATTTACCGGATGAGGGATTGCCTTCCTCCTCCTCCCTCTCCACCCCGAACGCTGTAGGTGGGAAAGCTGGATGGTGGCTGGCTCTGGGAACAAAAGGAGGAAAATCATTCGAGATGGGGGTAGCCCTGTTTGTTTTCAGAGAGCTGGAAACGTACTGGTATTTTATCCTGCTCATCTCTTGAGAATTTGTCCTTGAGGCTTTTTTTTTTCTCCTTTAAAGAAGCATTTAAAAAAAAAAATATTTAGACCCTGTGAATGTTAAAGACCCAAAGGCAAAAGGAAGAAGGAAAAGTTAAGGAAATGGGGAGGTCCCAGCCCTTCCTGGTTCCAGGGAGGATTACAAGTGCTGCCTTAAAATGGCCCTTTGGGAAAAAACTATTGTTTTTCCTTCTCCTCTCATTAATCCTTCCCAAACCTCCCCCCCACCCCGCAGCTCTCTGCCAGTTCCTCACGGTCTCCATAGGCTCCCACCTGACTCTGTTCACTGTGAAACCCGCAGCCGTCCGTAGTTCAGTGTGCTGGTGCTGGGTCCTGGGGACGTGGTCCTTCAGAGGCCACCAAGCCGCCGTGTCTCAGTGTCTCCCTGTCTTGGCATTTCGGTGTCCTGGTGATTCGGTGTCTGGTGATTCTGTCCTGGTGATCTGGTGTCTCAGTGACTCAGTGTCTCTGTTTTGGTGTCTCCTCTGTGGGTCTAAAGGACTTTGTAAGGCAAAGCCTCTTAATTTGAACATTTCCAATGAGCTGCAGCCGTCCCGTGAGCCCGGCCGGGCTGAGTTGTGACGGAGCGGTGTGTCTGCAGCAGGGAAGACTGACCCCGAGTCTGGTTTTCTCCCTTAGGCTGGGTCACGTCCATGAATTAGACTCGCCTGGGACCGTCCTCTGCACCAAGACCCACTGGTGCAGGGGTGCTGACATCCACGCGTGACGGACTGGGTTAGGCTTAGGCTTCGGCTTAAGCTTGGGCTTAGGTTTAGAGCTAGGGCTAGGGTTTGGATTGGGTTTAGGGCTGGATGTGGCTTAGCGAATGCCCCTTTGCCCTCTGTGCCAGGCAGACACTCACCTTGCAGCTCTGCAGACCTGATGGCCGCTGCTGCCGTGCACGCTTGCCTGCCCTCCCCGGCATCGCCCCGGCACCCGCCTGCCTGCAAAACGCAACGCAGCCAAGGACTTCATTTAATCTTGCTTTTCCCAAGTGAAATGTGCCGCTTCTAGACCAACCATAAAGCTAATTGTTCGTGATTTAGAGATATTTTGTCTGCGAAGGGAGGTGAAAGCCATCGCTTTCTGGAGGGCTGATGATAAGCCCTTGCTGGATTCAGATCTGAAGTGTTTACAGCTCGTCAGAGAGGCAAATCTGGGAATCATGTTTCAGGAAGAATTGGAAGAAGCAAACTGGGTATGGAAATACCGGGAGAACAAGATGCATCATGCTCACCAAATGATAATTAAAGGAGTATGACATGCAGCTGCCTGGGAGACTGAAATCCTCCTTCCTAAAAGAGCAGCATCACTTCCATGGCAGCGTATTCCTGCTCAAGTTCCGATCCAATCAACGATCCTAAAATGGCTAATATGGCTACAGCTACAGCTAAACAACTATGGCTAAAATAATACCTATAGCTGTTTTCTTTTCCACAAAAAAAAACATACGATAGCTTGCGTTAATTCCAGAATCGCTGCTAATTCTGTGCCAATTAGGAGATAAAACACAGGAGCGGAATTGCTTATTAAATTACAAATCATGCAGACTAAATCCGAAGATTATTTAACGCCAAGTGTTTCAGTAAGACACTTGCAAAACTGCGTTGGAATAATAATGTCACTATGGAAGTAGTATTAATCAAAGTAATGAAAATATAAATTAGGAAAGGCTTAGCCAATAAAAAGGAAATATATATAGTTTGAGGAAAAGAAATACATAAAGTAGCTGCATTAAAGAATAAAACAACATGCTTAGAGTGCAGTAATTTAGAGCCATTTTCCCCAGAATCGTATTTTCAACACTGATTTGTTATCTTGTCCTGGTAAGCCAAAGAGATGATAAATATAAAAGATTTCTCCTACAGCCATCTGCCAGCAAATACACTCATCAGTAATACAAAGAGTTCAGCCATTTCTTCTTGAGTTTCTTCTGTGCAAATGCACTAGAACCTGCCACTAAATTTCGTGAAAAGATGCCAAAATACACAGCATAATGAAAATACCAGCATTTAACTCCTTCTGTACCTTTGGGTAACGGTCACAGGAGGGGAGGCAGGTTTCAGCATTTTGCTGCCCCATGTGTCTGCAGTTCCTCTTTAGGACGGCCCCGAGGTTATTAAAAACCCCTGCGCATCTTGCCGTCTCCGATGCTGCAATTCAGCATCTCCGAGCTCCGTCAAGTGCTTCAACAACCCCGACGCCCGCAGCTCCTTATCTGCCAAAGCCCCTCTGGGTTTTAATGCCAGGCTCCATTTTACTGCAGCGACAGCCCGGCACACGCTGGGCAGGGAGGCAACTAGAAGCCCTGAGTTTGCAAAAAGACTGAAATCGCAGCTCCGGAAACCTTTGCCCATATTTTCAGGGCAAATGAGAGATGAAAGCGTTGTTGATGAGATGTGACCCCAGTTTGCGAGCACACCACTAAAACATTTGCAGTTAAATAATCTTGGGAGTACCATCCCCATCTGTAATTTAATAAGCAATTCTGGATCTGTCACTTAGCCCCTAATTGGTGCAGAATTAACTTCTGTTCCTCAGCCAGCACAAAGCTGTGTCCGAAAGGCGAGGACACAGGGTCTTGCCATCCCATATGTGCTTGGGGACAGCAGGAGGGAGCTCGATGGCTCCTAATCCCATTGCTGGCCAGTGGACGGTACAAGGTGGAGGGATGGAGGAGGCAGGCAGCACCATCAGGAAATCAAACCTCAACCCAGGGCTGGTTTTTTCATCCAGGGGAAATAAAGCCCATCCTTGCACGGCTGAGAAGCAGCAGACTCAACTGCTCAACCCAAAGCCATGCTACCTGCCCACCGAGGTCGCAGCACACCCCTGCATGAGGCTTTCTGCCCGTGCGGCCACACGCGTGCAGGTGCAGACCCATCGCCCCAGTCCCGCAAACACCTGAACCCCGACAGCCGCCCACCGCGACGCTGGGCTGGCACGGCTCCACCGCACGCAGGGGCAGTCCCCCGGGAGTTGCCAGCCGGCGCGGGTACCCAGTCCTCGGTGGGAAAGGCCAGCCCTGGAGCTATAAAGAGAATTAGCCTGACATCTCACGAGCTTTATTCAGTGCTGACACTGTGTGTTTGCTGCTTTTCCCACAGAAAGCCAGGGCCAGCCCGCTGCGTTCCTGGAATGCTATTTTATCCCCAATTTGATTTACGAAAGAACCTAAGAGGAGCCTGGAGATGGACAGGGCTTTAAATTGGCCTCATAGCTCCTGCAGGCACAAGGAAAGGGCTGGGAAAACACCCTAGAAAATGCCTGGTGAGGCTTTTGGGGTGGGCTGGTGGGGTCCAAGCTGCCGGCGGTGTCCCCCCTCAAGCAGCAGCCCCCGACGAGTGCACAGCAGGGACCCCTGCCCTTGGCAGAGCTGCACGCCAGCCGCATGGCAGCACCCCCCGATTTTACCCCCTGCCCGCTGCTTTCACCCAGTCCTCCTAGTTGTCAGCATCGCCCCAGGATAGACTATTTTTACTGCCACCTCTACTTATGCTTAGCTATTTAAAGCTTCAGGCTGTAGGCAACGTCTGGGCACTCACCCTGGGAATGCCAAGTCCCTCCACCAGGGAAGCAACCACAAAATAGAGCCGCTGCCCCCAGCCCCGCTGCCACCGCCACCACCGAGGGGGATGGTTTTGCCGTGTGCCCGGAGCTGGATAGCCGGGGCTGCGGTGAGCCCCGGGGAGCAAACACCAGCCCTGCCTGTCACCCTGCAAGCCCTGCTCTGATTTACAGCCTCTGGGAAGGGGCCAGGAAGGGTTTCCCAATCCTGCTGATGGGGTTTATTGTAAAGATGCTGAGCGGGAGCATTGGCCATGGCTCCCAGACCTCCGGGAGCTTCTCATCTCCCAGGGAACAGGCACGTCTTGCTGGAGACTTGGCTCCGGGCAGCTGCCACCGCAGTCCCTTGGTGATCGGGGGCAGCGGGTGCACGTCAAGCAGCCCTGAAATCAGTGATTTGTGCTGACGAACAATGGGAGGCGACCGGCAGCAGCAAGCCCTTGGCTCCAGCGTTGCAAGGGGGGACTCAGCCTGTCCGCGGGGGCTGAGGTGCCCACGCTGAGGGCACCACCGCCGGGCAGTAAATTGCAGGGAGACGGGAGGTGACGAAGCAATGCTAAATCATTTGTGCCTTGAACTACCCATAAAAATAGGATTTTTTTTTTTTTTCCCCCAAACATGGGCTGTTCTTATGAATTATCCGAGTCCTGAACACATAGATCAGAGCCTGGAGAATTTTGTTAAGGGATGTGCATTGCTCCCAGCCCATGCCACTGAAGACTGACGAGATTTGAGGAGTCAAACAGCCATTTGCACTGACACCAGCACCACCAGTTTCACTGGAAAAGATCTGGGAGCAGCAGCCGAAAACTCTCTGTCTGCAAAGTCATCCAGCTCCAGCAGATCCCGTAAGCCGAACACGCTCCGCACGAAAGGCACATTTCCACGGGGCCAGGCCTGCCTGCTCCAGGAGATTAATTATTATTCAAGTGCAGATAAAATGAGCAAGTTAAATACAGCGATAAAGAGTTAGATAAAGCAGAGGCTGCTCTGTTTGCATTTTATGGCAAGGCAGGAGCTCTCTGCTCGAAGCTAACCAGACTCGGGCAGCTGGTGCAGCCTGTTGGAAACACGTCCCTGCGGCTGGAGCCGGTGACCCGGCACGCTGGCTGGGCACGCAGCTGTGGCACGGCAGCAATCCTCCGGCATTTCTGTGCCTGCTTTGCACCTGGAAAAGCTGCGGGGGAAGCGCACGGGTGCAGCAGCAGCAGCTGGGGTTGTTGGATGCTGGGTTTCTCCGTGCCTGGCAGGGGGATCCCACGCTGGCCATTGCTGGCCCAGAGACCTCTGCCATCGGCTGAGCGACACCCCACACAGCTCAGTGACACCCCTGCTCCGCACGTCACTGGCTCTGGCAGGAGTACAGCACTGCTGGGTGATGCTCTCACCACCCATCCCTAAACGGTCTTACTGGTCCAGTAAAGACAGGACACTGGGATGGATGGAGCCAGTTCAGAGTTTCCAGAGCTGCCAACCCTGGAGATGCTGGACCATGCATCGGCCCATGGTGGGATGCTAACACCCGATTTCCCGAGGGTTTCGGACCTCCAGCAACACCCACAGCACACAGCGGCCTTGCGGTCCGTGCGGAGGATAGCTGCTCCGGCTCCCCATGCACCATCCCGCTTCCCGAGTGAGCGGGGCCGATCCGCGCTGTTGCCTGCCAGCACAGCTGCACCAGCCACGACCTTGGAAAGTTTTCTAAACTCTGCTGAGTCTGGGAGCCGTTCCCAGGAATGTCGGGTGGGAGGAAGCAAGGAGACGGCAGCAAAGGGGCAAGGAGAGCGCTTTGGTGAGGGTGGTGGGGCATCCTTCATCACTGGGTCTAAACCGGGATGGGATGGGATGGGATGGGATGGTGGAAGCATTAGCCAAGATGCGGGGAGGAGAGGAACCGCCCACGGTCCTTGGTGGGGCCAAGGCAGGTGTCACGTCCTTGGCACGTTGTGCTGCATCCGCACGCAGCCGCTCGGGTGGGGCTCCCCCGGGAAACACTGCTCCAAGAGCCTTCTGCCTTCCCCAGACCTCTTCCTCCTTCTCTTAATTGGCTCTAATTTGCAAGGGGGGGCATGTCTGTGCAAGGCAGGGATCCCTCGCCCATGTCAGCAGAGACCCAGGGGCCCGTCAAAGGTGAGCAGATCCTTGATGTGCAAAGCGCAAGGCCAGCCCAGAGCACTTTCCATCAGGCCGGGGAACTTTCCAAAGGTTCCTCCCTGCAGCAGCCGAGCCAGCATCCTCCCCCGGCACGGCGGCGAGGCCGTATCCTGGCCCGCTGCCCCGTGAGCGTTTCCATCACAGCACCAGCACCTCGGGAGCAGGAGCGGCCCTCCAGAATTGCTCCCGGATGGGCTTTGCCAGCCAGCGACAGGCAGGAGGGAGGTTGCTCAAACTCCGAGCTGCCTTTGCCAGTGCCAAACTCTCCTTCCACGACCCACCTTCAGGCAGTGGGCTGCAGCCAGGGAGGTTTCCCTTATAATGGGCCGCAGGGGCTGGGAGGGGCTGCAAAGCGCCGCGCTGGCAGCCCGGTCTCATTTAGTGCGAAGTTTGCGTGTGTTGCACACCCGATGCCACCCAGAGCGGGTGGAAGCCTGGGAAATGACAGCTTCGGAGCCCTCCTGGGGCCGTCAGGGTGGCACCGGAGGGACGGACACGCGTGTGGGGCTGATGCATACGCTGGCAGGGCAGACGCACACACTGGCAGATGCACAGGCAGGCAGTGGATGTGCACACACAGCTCCAAGGGAGAAGCTGGGACGCGAAGCGAGAAGCCCCGGCTCGCTGGGACAAGGCGCTGGCACAGCACTCACAGCCATGTTTTGGGGCAGACCCCGTGCTACCAGCCCTATATCACCTCCCCTCTACGGTCTGCCGCGCAGGGCTGAGAGGGGATAAGCTTTTGGTGGTTTCCTGGGAAAGGGGAATATGTTTAACGTTGTAAATACAGAAAACACCCCGTGAGAAGGGCCAGGGATGGTCTGCGCATGCACCCCGCCATGTCAGGCTTCAAGACAGGCGTTCAGAATATGCATCTTTTGCAGCAGAATAATCAAACGGAAACTTTTGTGCCTGTTTCTACAGCTTCCCGAGTCCCCAGGTCATGCCGCCTCCATCCAAGCCACCCACATCTGCTTTGTCCGTGGGGCCTCAGCTGGGAAACTGGATGGCGAACTGCTCCACCATGCATTTTAAATGCCACTCGTGTTTTCCAGGCAGCACCCAGCCTCATCCAGCCCCTGCATTGCTCTGTCTCTCCCTGCCCAGCTGGGACCCACTCAGACCAGTTGCCATACTGGTTTGCCAGTGACACGGGCCGGGAGTCCCTTAGCGGGGCTCCTGGGAGGGATTTGCACAGAGGCCGGTTACGCAGCAGCTCCCCTGCTTTGGCTTGGAGACCCCGGACCAAAGAACTGCACACGAGAGCAGACTCTGGGCACGGTGTAAGTGGTGACAGATCTCGGTGTGAGACTCTTCAGCGCCGTAATTGCGTGTGGGTGGTTGTTGTGATCCCTGCTTGCAGCAGAGCGCGGCGGCTGCAGCAGCGCCCGAAGCCTCAAGGTCTCCAGGAAAATGCCTTTTCTGCCTCCGAGCGCGCACGCAGGCAAAGCAGACAGTGGGAGGAAGGATTGCTGTCCCCGTCCTGCACGGCTGCTCAAGGGCTTGCCCAAGGCCACGCAGGGAGATCCTGTCTCCCCAGGCCCACGTGGGGTGGCCCTGAGGAGCGGCGGTGCTGAGGAGCGTGGCGTGGCCCCCAAAATCCCTGGGGTGCCTGATGAAAAGAGGAAGCAGGAGTGTGTCAAAGATGAATATCCAAACTGCTTGTCTCCAGCTGAAGTTTCTCATCATTTCGCTGGTTGGGGCTCATTTAAATATATTTTTTTGATTTTTTTTTTAAATTTTAAAAAATGGTTTATTTTAAAAGTTCCTTTTGGCAGAAACCCCTTTCTTTTGAGCCAAAAGCCCCAACACAAGCACTCCAAGGACCACTGGGCCACGCTCCAGGTCTGCTCCTCTGTCATCCAGAGACTTGGGGCCA
>VZTL01056022.1:189-41924 GCA_013400535.1 Scopus umbretta | reverse complement strand
GGGCCGCCGCAGGGCTGCGGGGGACGGGGTGCGGTGAAGCCACCGCCGCAGCCGAGCGGGGCCCCCCCGGGCTCCTCGCCGCCTCCGGCCCCGCTTTCCTAAGCTGGGCTTTGCGGGGCAGGCCTGGCCCTCCCCTGCCCTCCCGGCCGGCCGGGCAGTGGGCTGTGATCTCTGACCCGCGCCCTGCTCCCCCTTGGTGTTTGCTGGCGGCCAGGCCAGGCGTGCGGGGAGCCAGGCGTGCGGGGAGCCAGGCGTGCGGGGAGCCTATTTCTGCAGCCGCCTGCCCTAGCCCCTTCTCCAGGTGGAGCTGGCAGCCAGGCATGAAACAAGCCCGGTGCTATTGTGCTCCGGCGCGCGGCAGCCGGGCAGCGCACCCCAACCCCGAGCGTGTGAACGCGAAAGACCTTCCCTGCGGCCCCGCGGCGCACGGGGGTCAAAACGTTCCCTCCTCGCCAGGTCAGGCTGTTTCTACAGGAGAAACCTGTTGCTTGGCAGCGGGACGATGCTCCACATCACGTCCTCCCTCCCTGGGGCCGTGCTGTCCCCTGGCCAGGAGCTGCTGGGGGTCTTCTGGGGATTCCCCGGGGTGCAAAAGGCACCCAGGTCCCGCTCTTGGTCTCCTCTCACTCTCCTTCGGGCTGGGAGGTGACCCTGGAGCCTGTTCACCAGCCCCAGCCGAGCTTCATGACCTTCCCCTTCCCGCACTGCTTGACCCGAGGCAGACGTTTTTAAGGAAAAACGTGAAATTACTTTAAGGGAACAACCCCACTCTCAGCATGTCTATGCAGCGTGCGAGCTCCTTCACAAATAAAAATCCTTTCCTCTCTTTTTTTTTTCCCCATCTTGCTGATTTTTTTCCTTCCCAGAACTTTTAGGAACTTAATTACGGGGAGTCTTTTTGAGTGGCAAAAAGCCAGGGGAGTCAGGAGAGCAGCAGGCTGGAGCGTTACTGTGCTGAACTGCCGGACTGGGATAAATCGGACACAATCTGGCAGCGCAGCGGCACGTGCAGTGCGGCAGGAGCATCTCCTCCCCGTGTGGCTCTGCTGCGCATGGGGACAACCGCCAGCCGTTTGAGGGGAGTGGATCTGATCTTTGCAGGGAATGGGGGTGTTTCCCCGCTTTTTGCAGGTGCTCCCAGTGCACCCATTCCTCGGGGCAGGTGCGGGAGGGGCGGACGGCAGGGAACTGCCTGGCTGTGCCTTGGAGCAGCAGTATTGTCCCTTGTCCCCATTGCTGCATGCCTACAGCTCCTGGAAACTCTTCCTCGCACAGTGGCTCCGTCTCATCCCTCCGGGGGACCTGTTTGCCCGATCCCAGCGCTGGCAGATCCCTTCCAGCTCTGCTCCTTGCCGCAAGGTGCCAGCCCAGGCTCCTGTTCCCTGGCATCGGCAGGACATCGCAGCCCAGCGTCCCCAAGAAGCTCCGACCTTCACCCTTCCCAGAGCATAAGTGCCATCGTGCCAGCTCTCACCACGTCCCTGGAGAGGACGGCGGGGACAGAGCAGGTCCCCCGAGCCCCCCTCCCCAATGAGGCTCCCTGGGGGACCGCAAGCCCCTGGCTGGCTGCCGTGCCTTTTGAGGCTGCGGATGGGCGAGGACTTTCTCCGGAGCCATAAAGCCTGAAATAACTCCTGTTGTTTTCCTCGGGATCCCAAACAAAAGTGGCGCGTGAGCACGGAACGGTCGCTACCGGCCTTGGCTGGCCGCCCACCGCTGCCGGATTTCTGGAGACAGGCAGGATCTCGGCACCCGCGTGTCCCGTAAGCAGGAAGATGGAAAGAGGCAACTCCTTAGGAAGCTGTTTGGAGACGGCAGCAGCGACGCTGCAACCATTAAGCAGGGAGTGAGGCTGGGGAGGGCATCCTGTGCATCCCGACCTGGGAGCTGGGGAGCAAAGATGCTTTGGGAAGGGGTTTTTGGGGCCAGCCAAGAGATTTTTGCGTGCGGTTCAGAGTTGGTCTGGCAGTGAGAAAACCCCAGGAGGGAGAGATCACTCTGAGCACTCATCCTTGGGCAGGGTTTTTCCTCAGTCTCCTTCGGTGTCCTTGGGAGCGCAGCTTGGAGCAGGACCGCGGCACATCCTGGCTCCCTGCCTCAAGGACAGAGCTCACGTACAGGGTGATGGCAAAGGCTCTTTGGGGACCGGAGCAGCTTTCGCTTGCACCCGACAGGGTGACATCAACCTCCGGGTCCCACGGGAGGTAGCTCCACGCTCCAGCCGCAGCCCAGCTCCTATTCGCAAACATTTGCTCTGCAATCGCCGGCGCGTTTCCTGTTCCACGGGGCGGTCACAAGGCTCAGGAAAGTTTGCAGAGTGAGTAAGTCACGATGTCCCAGCCTCAGCGGCAGCGCGGCCAGGTCAGGAGCGTCCCCAGGGACCTGCTGCGTTCACGGAGCTGCTTGTTTTCCATCCACTCCCCAAATCTCTCCCAAGCCAGTTGCAGACTGCTGGGAGCCGGTTGGTGGCTCGAGTAGCGCGGGCTGTCCAGAGGACAGGGAAGCCCTGGGGCTATGGAAAGGGCCGGAGGAGATGAGGGAGCAGCCTGAGCTGGGCAGGGTGGAAGCTGGCAGGCTTTGGGACAGGCAGCACAGGGCAGAGCGCCCATCCAAGCACCCATCGGTGGGATCCACCTCCATCACCCTGCTGCCGGGGCCGGGAGGTGCCAGGGCTCTTTGGTTTCCCCTCAGCTCCTGGTAGGTGGTTTTGTCCTTGGATTCATTTGCAAAGAAGGCTTCCGCAGCTAGTTACTCCTGCCCTTGGCTTCCTTAATTGAGGTTTTCGTCCTGCCATCCCTCCTGCTGGGGTTGCTTGGACCTTCGCAACCAGCTCGGAGCCAGCAGATCTGAGGAGGATCTGGCCTCCTCTCTGCCATGTTTTGAGTGCCCACCACCTCCACCACCAGCCTGGAGTGCTGCAGACCCCTTACCAGCCAGCAATAAACAGGGGAAGACCACAAAACCTTCCCCTCGAGGTGAAGACACCCCAAGGAAGGATGGCCCTCACCCCGTCTCAGGGTTAGTGCTCAAAGTGCATTAACTGCCTCGGCCAGGGCAGTGTGTGGAGAACAGGTCTGACGGGTGCTCTCGGCTTCCCCCATCCTGTGGTTTATGCAGCACACGCCAGGATGAAAGCTTGTTTGTTTATTCAGCACCTTGTCCGTGGTGCGGGAACCCTTGTTGCGCTGGGCATCGCCTGGATGGGAGTGCGGCCGCCTTTGCACCGGGATTACGGCTGCAGCTGGGGTGGGCAACGGCTCATCCCTTTGTTGCTTTGCTTTTACCTGGAGCACCCCCTCCCTGAGGGGAAAAAACTGGGAGAAAAACAAGCGCAAGGATTAAAAAAGCACCTGCTGGTGGGAGATATCCAGAGGGATGAGTGGTCATGGAGAAGCTGAGGATTCAAGTGTGGCCTGGCAGGGACTGGCATCGCTCCCGGCGGAGCTGAACCCGACCCCGGGTTGTGCTGTGGTGGTCGGCAGCCGGTCCCTCCCGGACAGCAGGGACCCGCTGCAGGGCTGCAGCTCAGACCAGTCAGTCCCCGGCTATTCCTGATGGTGCGATGACAGATCGCGCCAGGGGGGACTCCCCGAGCCATGTTAGGATCCCCGAGCCATGTTAGGATCGGTAAATGGCATAGACATTAAAGAGGAACCAGTTCAGAAAACAGCATTGGATCAACTCATCATGTGCGGATTTAAGTTAAACAGAGCGAAAAGCTCGGTGGGGGGCTGGGGTTCTCCACCCCCAAAGGGCGCGTTTTTCCCCTTTAGGCTAAGGGAGCACTGAACTGCGGGTGAACCAGGTGTGCTGTGGATCAGTGAGGTTTCCTATTTTGCTCTCTTCCTGCTGACATCTGTCCCCCTATTTGCATTTTTTTACAGCTCTCGAGGCCTGAGTTGTTCACATTTTCGGTCACCACCATGGGCTCCTGCTTGAGCTCAGATCCTCTGACCCCTGAGCGAGGGGAAATTGGGCTTGTTTTCTCCTGATACGCCTTACGTTAAGCATGTCTCTCTTGAATTTTATCCGCTGTGCTGTTTCCCCATACCCAGCACATACTCAGTGACTTTCTGCCTTGCTGGTCCATCATTTCCAGGATCTGCCTTGAAATCCTTTGGAAAAACAGCTTCATATTCGCCAGCTCCTTGGCACCAAGGGAAGCGCGAGGTTACACCTCACCCTTAGCAATTCGCCTGTTTCACTGCCGAGCTCCTCTCCGCGCTGGGGACTGCCACGTCCCAGTGGTTTGTTACAGATGATTTTTCAGGTTTTATTGCATCATTTTTCTGATCATGCTGTGATTTGAGACCAATCCCCCGACACGTTGCCTGCAGGGAAGGTTTCAGGCATGTGCTCCTCACGGCTTTCTGCTACCCTCGTCCTCCGTGAGAGCTCTTCCTCCCCATCATCTGCTGTGGGACAGGTTGGCCATGAGTCCAGTCCTTGGTGTTCTCTGCAAGCTGATCCTCCAGCTCTGCAAGACTTTCTTGGGTCGCTCCCATAACCCACCAGAGTTTGGGATCTTTTCTGTCCTCTTTGTCTGGACCCAGCTTCAAAGCTGGAGGAAAACCCCCAGGCTTTGGACACCTCTCCTTCCCCTGGGGCTGTGCCAGCTTCCCCAGGTCTTTCTGAAGTCCTCCTCCTCCAGTGGCAAGCCCCGTGTCTCAAATACGATGTCTTTGATCCCTTTTTGCAGGGATTTTACTTTTAACTTCCTTCTTTCATCTCCCAGCTCCCTCATTTGAATGCGCTTCCCTTTCTGAAGTTAAACATAACCGCGGGGGGGTTTCGGGGGGTTAGGTCCCCGGTACACACGTCTGTTTTCAGCAAGGATGGGGCAGAGTAAAGGCTTTGCCTCGGTTTTAGGAGATGGGTGCCGGTGAGCATGCAGGGATGCTTGCCTCCTTGTCTGGTGCAGAGCGGATGAGGTTGAACTGTGCCCTGGGGGAGGCAGGAGCCTCCCCAGGGTGTGTGGGGTAAGGGGGGGGCATGGAAGAGCCCCCCCCACGGCCACCAACTCCCTTCTTTTTGGTTTTCCAGACCCCACTTTTGGACACTGAATCCACCCTGGATTATGGACACAGCCTTACCCAGGTGGGTGGGCTGGGAAAACTCACAAGGACGTGAGTTTAGGGAGGTGGGAGATGGAGAAATGGGTGTTGAAGGCTGTGAGGGGTGGGGGCCTGGACCACCCCCATATCGTGGGGTGCTCGGCTCTGGGATGCTCGCTCCCTTGGGTTCATCTGTTCCTGGGGCCAGGTGATGGATGGAGATCCTGAGGTGCTGGGATGGGCGTGCAGGTGTATCGCACCTTGGGCAGAGTGCTGGGGGCACGGTTGACCCTGCGAGGTGTCAGTGCCGTCGGGGTCCGTGCGTCGCTGCCCGTACCCTCCCCGCTTCCCCTGCAAACTGTAAAATCCCCTTCCACCTCCAGGCGTCCTCGGAGAAGATCTGGCGAGCTGGGAAGCTCCTCTTCATCCACCTCACCAGCACTCGTCCTGGCCTCATCCGGGACCACAAGCATCACCTGCGGCACCACAGGTGGGATGGCCGGCACCCCTGCCATGCCAGGGGGCACCACGGGCTGCTGCGGACCCCGGCAGCCTTCTGAGGAGGGCAGGACTTCTGCTGCCCGTCCCAGGCAAGGGCTCATCTGGGGTGCTGGGCGCCACAGCCCCGTTTCGGGGGCAGTTCTCACACCCTCTCCCCTTGCAGGCAGTGCTGCTCCGGGAAGGAGCTGGTGGACTGGCTGCTGAGCGCCGGGCTTGCCGTCCAGACGCGCAGCCAGGCCGTTGGCATCTGCCAGGTGCTGGTGGATGGAGGCGTCCTGACGCACGGTGAGGGCGGGTGCTGGCAGCCCGGGGTTCTGGCACGGCGAGGCGGGGTGCGCTGGGGGCTGCTGGGGTCTCCCACGGATGCGCATGGCGCCCAGTGGGTCTCCCGTGGGTGCACGGAGGAGCTCACGCTTGCTCTCCCCCCGCAGTGAAGCAGGAGTGGCATTTCCAGGACAAGGACACCCAATTTTACCGCTTTGCCGAGCTGGAGCTGAGCCCCGAGCCCAGCGCTGGGCTCCGGGATGCAGAGGAGCTGCTGGAGGCACTGGCCTTCCTGGCCCAGCTGGGTCCGGACGCGCTGCTCACCATGGCCCTGCGCAAGCCGTGAGTGGCCGGGTGCTCCGCAGGGGCCAGGGGAGACACGGGGCTCATTTCAACCCTGCTCCGTAGGAGTCTGGAGTACCAAAGGGCAGCCCCTGTGGTGATGATGGGGTGACCCAAGCATCTCTTCCACGGCTGTTAGGCTGGGGAGAGAAAGAGGCTGTCTGGCCAGGGGGTTGTGGCTGGAGAGGGCTGCCTGTGCCCCGGGACGTGGCGGGGAGAGGGAGCACGGGTGGCTGCTCACCCCCCTCTCCCCTCCCAGGCCTGCCCAGCGCACGGAGGACGAGCTGGAGCTCATATTTGAGGAGCTTCTGCACATCAAAGCCGTGGCTCATCTCTCCAACGCGGTGAGCGCAGCCATGCCCTGTTTCCACTGTGGCATGTGTGTCCTGCTCCTCCATACTGCTCCTGGTCCCCAAATCCTCCTTCATCCCGTCGCTTCCCCTCTGGGCATCCTCTCCTGGCCCTCTCTGAGCATCCCTGGGCCCCCTTCCCGTGCCATCCCACCTGCCCGTGTGTGTCCCCTCCTCTCAGCTCCGGGCTGGGGTGACCCTAATGGCAGGTGCCTCTTGCCGCAGGTGAAGCGGGAGCTGGCATCCGTGCTGATGTTCGAGTCACACCAGAGAGCAGGCACCGTGCGTGAGTATCGTGTGCCCCAGGAGCCGTGCAGGGCTGGCTGGTCCCCCACAAAAAGGTCCCCAGCCCAGCGAGGATGGCCAGAGCTGTTGTCATCACTGTGGATGCTCCTGCTGTGTCTTCATGGACCAGGGATGGAGGAGACCAGAGCACTCGCTGCCTTCACCTGGGCTGGGGGCTTGGGATGGGGGGGCTGAGGAGGGATGCTCAGGGGCTCCCCCTCTTCCACTGCTGGATGCTGCCATTTCCCCTGCAGTGTTCAGCCAAGGAGATAAAGGCACGTCGTGGTACATCATCTGGAAGGGCTCGGTGAATGTTGTCACCCACGGCAAGGTAGGTGTGCCCCTGTGGCAGTGGGTCTCTCCAGACACCCCACATCACTGGCCCCCGGTGGAGACGAGGCCGCCCACCCCATCCCTCACCCCCCTGTGCCGCCCCGCCAGGGCTTGGTGGCCACCCTGCACGAGGGGGATGACTTTGGGCAGCTGGCGCTGGTGAATGACGCACCCCGCGCGGCCACCATCATCCTGCGGGAGGACAACTGCCACTTCCTCCGCGTGGACAAGCAGGACTTCAACCACATCCTCAAGGTGGGCAGGGAGCTTGCAGGGTGCTGGGTCCGAGCCGGGATGCACCGTGCACGCTCCATGGTGTTTGCGGGGGACGACGCTTCTCTGCATGCCAGTAAGGGGTTTTGGGGTGCAACCAGCCAGCCAGGCATTGCCCGATGGATCTGAGCTGGGCTGAAGGCTGATTTCTCTCCCTAGGATGTGGAAGCCAACACCATGCGCCTGAAGGAGCACGGGAAGGTGGTGCTCATCCTGCAGAAGAACCTGCAGGGTGGCAGCAACCAGCCAGCCACGGCACGGAGCAGCAGGTGACAGCAGACTGTCCTTGTCCCTCCTTGCAGCCAGTGCTGCCAGCTGATGCTGCCTGTCCCTCTGCCTCCTCTGCTGCTCTCTTGCTTCCCTCGGCAGAGTTTGCTGGGAGGACCGTGTCCCCGGAGGGGGAACAAGGATGCCAGGCCATGTGGACCAGCTGTGTCAAGTGGCCCGGTGGCCCAGCATAGTGGCCTGCCCGCAGCTGGGGTGCCACATCCTTCCCTCATGTGCCCGGTGCTCTGCCCACCAGGTACTTGGTGATGGCTGGGACGCCGGAGAAGATCCTCGAGCATCTGCTGGAGTTCATGAGGCTTGACGCCACACTCTACGACCCCGTGGGTAGGTGGGGGGTCACCCCCTTGGTCTGGGGACCACGTGCCAGAGCCACCCTGAGATGGGCAGGGGGCTGGCGACAGGGTGCCGGCAGGAGGACTAGCACCAAGCGGGGCTGCCTTCTTCCCAGTGTTCAACCCCAAAAGCTGCTCCTCTTGCCTTAAAACCCCCCATGGAGACCAGGAGAGGGAGGCAGCTCCAGGGCCGGGAGCATCTCCTCCCTCCTGTCCCACATCCCTCCACCTCCCTCTGCGTTCAGAGAGGAGCAAAGCTGGGAGAGGCAGGAACCAGGAGATGTCCCCAGAGAGTAAAAAATCAGAGCTGCCAAGCTGGCGTCATCCACGGCTGCCTCGGAGTTAACTCTCCACGGAGCGCTGCACTTCTAGGGCAACCCTTGAATTTTCTTTCGTCCCCCAAAGCCTGCAACCTTGCCAGCCCTTCCCGTGGTGTTTAGGAGCAACAAGTGACGCCCAGTGAGCATGGTCACCGCAGGGTGATCACGGGCCCACCCCAGGCAGGGCACGGGTGACCCTCTCCTGGCCAGCTGCACCACCTGGCTGTGATCACCACCTCCCCAACCCACTGGACGCCGTGAAGGGTGAATGATGGTGGCCTGGTCTCTTCCAGATACCCTGCTGGGGGATTTCCTGCTGACTTACACCGTGTTCATGCCGACCTCACAGCTCTGCAGGGCCCTGCTGCACCAATATCCTTCTGCGGCTGGCGTTGGGTGGGACCGGTCTCCATCCTAAGCCGTGCACCCCCCTTCCAGGGACCAGCACGCTTAGCTTGGTCCCTGTCACCTCGGTGGGACCTCAGGGGCTGGCCGGGGGAGCCCCGAATCCCCCAGGCTTTTGGGCACAGGGCACATCCCCATCTCCCATCCTGTCCTGGGTGCACGTGTATGGGGGTCCCTGCCCACTCCCCAGCCCCACAGCACCCGTGCTTGTGCCCTTGACTGGTCCCAGTTTCCGTGCGGAGCCGCTGGAGGGCTCGGAGCAGGAGAAGGCCACCTACTCCCTGCACAAGCGCCGAAAGATCCTGCGGCTGGTGAGCCAGTGGGTGCTGCTCTACGGGCGGCTGCTGCAGGGCGACCGCAGCACCATGGCTCTGCTGCAGGTACTGGGAGCCGGGTGGGGATGTCCCCGGGGGGGGTCTGGCCCCGGACACCCCGTGCTGACCACCAGGCACCTTTCTCCTGCAGAACCTCGCGGACCTGGCGAGCCAGGACCCCCGCCTGGGCGGGCTGGTCCAGGAGCAAGCACAGGACCGCCGGCGGCCTGTGAGCCGAGCGTGAGTCCCCTGGGGAAGGAGGGGTGGCCCCATCCGAAACAGAGCCTGGCTTTGTCCCCCTGTGGCACTGCTGCTGCCTGGGTCCCTGGATCCTGCACCCCTCACGTGCAGGGGGATTGCACTTTTCATGGGGCTGAGCTTTCAGCCAGCAAAGCCATGATTGCCAAGACCGGGGGGATGCCAGCAGCTCTCAGGCCACCGCGTCCCCAGCATGGAGGTTTTCCAGCCACAGGGAATGTGATGAGACTCTCCGGTGCCCTGTGGGGCAGGGGTGCTCGGGGGCTTGGTGGTGGCCTGGATCCGGGAGGCTGCAGGACCTGGCACTGTCTCCAGCACAAGGTGTGGGCTGTGGGGCTCTAAGACCACTGTGATGCTCTCTCTGCAGGCTGGAGAATGGGGACGGCAGTGTTTCTCCGCAGCCCAAGGTAGGGGCGGCCCTGGGGGTGCCAGGGCGGGGTGGGGTGGAGACCTGGGTCACCTCTGCCCGCGGGGAGCCCCCAGCAGGAGGGGTGGCCGGTGGGGAGGCATCTTCCCTGCTCTCTCCCACCTTGGCCACAGGCTCAGAGCTCGGTGAACTGGCTCGCAAGCCAGGAGGAGGCGATTTTGACCAGCAGCTGTGCCTTAAGAGCCCAGGACAAAGGTACGGCCACCCACGGCAGGGACTGTCCCCTCTCCGGTGGCTGGGACGCTGAAGCCCTTTCTCCCCCACCGTAGTGCCCTATGAGATCTACAGACTGGACCACTCATGCCTGATCACGGTGCTGCCTGTCAACGCCTCGGTGCGGGACATCCTGCGGTCCCTCGCCCCCCGGCTCGGCCGGGACCGGGAGCACGTCCTGGTGAAGGTGAATTCGGCCGGAGGTGAGCAGGCTCTCCCGGGGATGCCACCGTGCACGGGCTGCCAGCGTGCCGTGGTGGCAATTGCCCCGTGCCCAGCCAGGGTCTGGCCCCGTCTCCGTCCCGGCACCGACCATCCCTTCTCCCGCAGATAAAGTGGGGCTGCAGCTGGACGCCGTGGGGGTGTTCACAGCGCTGGGGCTCAACGAGAGGCTCTTCGCTGTGAGCGTGGAGGAGCTGGGCAGCCTGGTGAGCGCAGGGTGGGGGAGTCTCGGGGGTGGGCAGCACGGGGCTGGACCCCAAGCAGGATTCGGGGCTGTGGTGCCTCCGTAGCAGCTCAGGGCTGGGGGTGTCCGTCCCAGGGAAGGGGCTGGTGTTGCTTTCCCTGCTGCAGCAGCTAATGGCAGGAGGGGTTGGGTGTCCTCTCTCCTGTGCACAGACCCCCCACCCTGAGCAGCTGGGCCCCCACGTTGGCTCCTCAGAGACCCTGGACCTCATCAGCTCCAAGGACCTGGCCAGCCACCTCACCGACTATGACTGGAACCTCTTCAAGAGCATCCACCAGGTAAGGCCAGCACCTGGGCTGGGGTGGGAGATGCCTCCAGGGTGACTTTCGGGACACCTCTCAGCCACCATGTTGGGTTTCGCAGGTGGAAATGATCCACTACATTATCGGGCCACAGAAGTTTCATGACGTGACCACGGCCAACCTGGAGCGGGTCATGAGGCGCTTCAACGAGCTGCAGTACTGGGTGGCCACAGAGCTGTGCCTCTGCCCCGAGGTGGGCAGGCGAGCCCAGCTTCTCCGCAAGTTCATCAAGCTGGCCGCACAGTGAGTGCCTTGCAGCTCACGTCCCAGTCCTGCAAGGATGGAACCGGTGATGGCCTCCTTGCCTGACTCTGTCCTCGCCTGCAGCCTCAAGGAGCAGAAGAACCTGAATTCCTTCTTCGCAGTGATGTTTGGTGTGAGCAACACGGCCGTCAGCCGCCTGGCCAAGACCTGGGAGGTAAGGCCTGGGAGGTAACCACCTTCGGGCTTCTGCCAGCCCTGCGAGGGGTCCCCTGAGGTCTGCAGCGATGGATCTGGGTCCCCTGGCTTGGGCAAGGGTGTCCCGGGGGTGCTGGGGTCCAGGCAGACCCTGCACCCATCAGCTTTGAGCAAGGGAGCTGCTAAGGGCAGGGAGCACATTTCCCACCGGGCAGGGGGCCAGGATCAGCCCCTGGGTCTGGTTAGACCCGGCTGGGGACCAAAATCCCCCGTACCAGAGTGGCAACGGGCTCTGAGCCTATTGCTCACGAGCACCCGGAGCAGGCAGTGCTGCAGAGCCCACAGAGGTGCAGTGGGGCAGGCAGAGAGCCGGAGATGCTGGGGGAGCGGGGGGGTCTCTGCGGGTGGGGGTGCCGGCACCGGTGACCTTCTTTCTGCACAGAGGCTGCCCCACAAGATCCGGAAGCTGCACTCGGCGCTGGAGCGGATGCTGGTGAGCGCAGCCCCTTCCCGCCCCATATCCCCCTCCTTGGCAGGGTTTGCCCCTGCTTCCCGAAAGGTTCAAGGTCACAGAGGTGCCGTGGAGGTGCTGCCCCTGCTTCCTCCCCTGCCCGGCGTCCCCTGCCTGCGCTGCGCTGAGGTCCCACTCTGTCCCCAGGACCCGTCGTGGAACCACAGGGTCTATCGCCTGGCCGTCGCCAAACTGAGCCCCCCCATCATCCCCTTTGTGCCCCTTCTCCTCAAAGGTGGGTACCTGGGCTTGGGAGCTGCGGGGCCTTTGCTGGGGCTGCAGGTGGGAATGGGTTGGACCAGGGTGGACCCTTTGGACACATCCAGACCTCCCCAGGGACCAGGAATCTGATCCCCAAATCCCCCCTGCAGACATGACATTCATCCACGAGGGCAATCGCACGCTGGCCGAGAACCTCATCAACTTTGAGAAGATGGTGAGTGGGGCGGGTTGGCTCCCCATGAACCCCCATCTTGGGGGACCTGCTGGCCCCCCGTCCCCTTGGATGCAGATCCAGAGCATTTCTGCGGCATTAGTACAGCCCCCCGCCGGGGCAGCCAGGACCCCTGGCCGTCCCCTTGTGGGGGGGACACGGGGCAGCCGCAGCCGCCGCTGAAGCTGGAGGGGACTGTGTTTTACCAGCCTGGGAGCAAAGTGGGGCCAGGTGACAGCAAGTGACCTTTGTGCATTGCCCACAGCACATGATGGCAAAGACCGTGCGTGTCCTGCAGCGCT
This sequence comes from Scopus umbretta, assembly GCA_013400535.1. Taxonomy (NCBI): domain Eukaryota; kingdom Metazoa; phylum Chordata; class Aves; order Pelecaniformes; family Scopidae; genus Scopus; species Scopus umbretta. Next base: position 29,552 of record VZTL01056022.1, on the reverse strand, counting down.
GCCGGGGCCACGCACACGGTGAGTGCTCCCGGGGTGGGGGCAAGGATGGGGCTGGGCACCAGTGCTCTTCTGGGGATGGGGCTGAGCTCATGCGCTCTCTCTGCACCCAGCTCCGCTCTCCCCGCTGCGAAATCGCTCCCCGCACCGGCCGGAGGACCCCAAGGCCGTCAGGATCTCCACGTGTATGTCTGGGGCTCAAACGTCCGCCCGCCACCCCTGCACTGGGAGATCCCCATCCCTCGGGGCTACGCAGGGCCGGAGGAGGCCAGCCCGGGGGAGCATGCACCCACTGTCCTTGGCGGGGGGTCCTGCGGGGACGTCCTGAAGGCATCAGCCTGGCTGCAGTGGGTGAAATCTGGTCTGGATGCTGTTGATGCCTTGGAGGACCCAGGGACGGAGGCTGAGCTCCCTCTCCCGAGTGGTGCAAGCCCATGGGTCGCACACTGCTGGCACCACGCCGCGACTCCTCTGGCTGGAGGGAGTCATGGAGTGCGGCCAGCATGGCTGAAGCACTCCAGCTGTTAGGCAGCAGGCTGGGGCATCGCTTTGCCCCATGGAGCAAGCCTGTCTCCACTCGCCCCTGCTCCTTCAGCTCCAGCAGGTTCCTGGAGGTGATGGAGGGGATCTGTGAGCCAAGGGGGATGTGATGGAGGGGGATCCATGAGCCGAGGGAGAGGCGATGGAGGGGATTTCAATGAGCTGAGCAGGAGGCGATAGAGAGGGATCCATGAGCCAAGCTGGAGGGGATAGAGAGGTTCTGTGAGCTGAGCTAGAGGGGATGGAGGGGAACAAGGAGCCAAACCAGCAGCAGTGGAAGCAGATCAGTGAGTCAAGGGAGAAGCAGTGAAGGGGGATCCATGAGATGAGCCAGCGGTGATGGGGAGGGTCGGCAAGCTGAGCCGGAGGTAGCGGAGGGGGATCGGTGAGCCCAGCTGGGGGCAGGAGCCCAGCCCTGATCTCGGCTCTCCCCGGCAGGCTCGGAGCAGTCCCTGAGCGTGCGGAGCCCCGTCTCCACCTGGGCCTACCTGCAGCACCTGAAAGCCATCGACAGCCAGAAGGAGCTGCTGCGGCTCTCCCACGACCTGGAGTCCTGACGGGGACAGAGGGCCGGAGAGGGCCCGGAGCAGGGATGTGGCAGCCGGCCTGCCGGCAGCGGGGGCAGCCCTGTGGCTCTGCTCCCGGTAGCACCGGGCATGGGGCTGCGCTGGAGCCGGCCAAGAGCAGCCTCTGCTTGGCCGTGCCGCTGGCCGCGGGTGCCAGGTCCGGCACCGTGAGGCAGCTGGGAGCTGCAGGCGGGCGACGGCCATGGACAGCGGAGTGAGCAATAGAGGTATTTTTGTATGCAAGGCTGCACTCCCCTTTCTTCTCCGTGCAACAGCCTGGATTCACTCCCTGCACTGGCCAGGGGGGAGGAAGGAGCCCTGGCTGCCCACCGATGCTGCCCGCCCCGGAGGCGCTGGGCTGGAAGATGCCCCCTTCTCCTGGGGGGACTCAAGCCAGAGCACACCTATGGGCAGGGAACACCATGTCTGTCTCCATCGGGGCGCAGACACCCAGGCTGAGCTCGGTCTGTCTCCTGCTGCTGTGCTGCCCCGTGGATCCTGGGGTAGCCCCAGAAGGGACCTGCCTTCCCTCTGCCATGCATCTCCCATGGGAGGTGCTGGCTCTGTCCCCTGTCCCAGCCTCTGGGAGCTGCGCAGCCCCAGCAGCCACGGAGGAAGTATCTTGATCCTCCCCAGGACTGCTGGGGCTTAAACCAGCCCGTGCTGCCAAACCTTGGGCTAAGCACAGCCTTCTCCGTGCCTCAGATTCCCCACGGGGTGGGAGCAGGAATAGCCACAAGCAGCGGTGGCGTAGAGGCAGGACAGCACCCGTCACGGAAGGAAGCTGTGCAGGCCTCGTGATGGAGACGGTGATCTCCTCTGGCTGTTCCCAGCCCACGCTCCATTGCTGCTGGGCTGCGAGCAGGGGTTTGGGGGAGAAGCCTTCGAAGGAAGCAGAGCTGATGGACGCCAGGGGTGGGGACCCCCATCCCTCCCCCCAGAGCATCTCTGTATGCGCATGGAGCAGTTTTAGCACTCACCTTCCCAATGCTCTGAGCAGGCCTGGATGAAGTTACAGGGTTCAGGGAAGATCGCAGCCCCTAAAAGCTCCCACGTTTGCAGGGGAGCAGCACCGGGGAGGCTCGCAGCCGCTGGCAGGTCTGTGCCCTGGCCGGGACACCATGGAGCCGCAGTGCAGAGCCGCAAGCCAAAGACACCCAGCCTTGCCCCAAGGATGTCTGGGCTACAAGGGACCAGACCACTGCTGCATTAATTGCTCTTTTCAGCCTCGCCGTGCAGATGAATGGGTTGCTTAAAATAAAAGTCCCCATCACACCTAAATAATGTTTCAAGTAACGCAGCCAGCTACGGGGTGGGATGCAGGTTCCTTGCAGCTCCCAGCATCACGTCCATCCCAGGATCCCCAGGTCTCCCCCAGTGCAAAGCTTGGCTTTGTGGTTCTCTGCAAGGCAGCGGGTGGCCATGCTCAACAGGGACCAGGTTTTAACACCTGGCATCTCCCGGGTTTCCAACTCCAGCCCCATGTATGGTCCCAGCAGCGTGTGTGTCCAGGTAAGCCAGGGCAAAGCAGAGAAGCGATGGCGATTCCTTGGCATCTGGACCCAAATCAGGCAGCCCAAACATCCCGCAGTCACCTTTACGGCATGTTTGCCCTGAAGGACTAATGGAGCCTTGAAATGAAAGAGCTCATGTGTGGGGAAGGGAGGGTTAAACCAGAGTTGCAGGTTTCTCCCAGCTCCCCCTCCTGCATCCCCGAGGTTGGGGCTGGCTACCACAGTCTCAGCGCATGGGCAAGTCCTGTCTCTTCTCCTTGGCGGCATGAAGCCAGCCCCGGGGTGCTTGACTCACCACCCTCCTGCAACACCCCTTGTGGGCGAGCACCCTGAACACAGGGTTCGGTGACAGCCAGCAACGCTGTCCTTCTGTCACCAGTGACTGACTCTGGACCACGGCCCAGCACACACCTACCTGCTCTTGTCCCAGGACCTGCAAACCCTGCGACTGGGTGAGGAGAGGCAGGTTGTCCCCAGGACCTCAGAGGGTTTTGGTGCCTGCAGGTCCAGCACTGCTGGAAGGTAGAGGTGGGAACGAGATGTGCCGGACCATGGGGTTGTGTGAGGACAGCAGGTGGGGAGTGCTGACACCCAGCCACCAGCTTCTGGAAGGTATGGCTGAGAAACAGGGACAAGCACACTGTTCCCACATTTTTGCTGGTGGAGGTGATGCCTCCAGTTAAGCCCAAGGCAAAAGGCATCATCCTCCACGGCAAGGCTGGGAAAGCAACCTTCTGCAAGAAGAGATGAGCTCCACCTCTGTCATCCTCCATGGTGGCCATCCAGCTCTCTCACTGAGCACTGCAGGACTCACTCCATCTCCAGGCACTGCAGCTCCTGCTCTTCCTGGGCCTCTCAGAAGAGCAAGATGGATGCAGGAGGGCTGCAGCCATCACTCCAATATCCAACCCCACCAATGTGAGCTCCTCACCCCCAGCAGGGCTTGAGGCACACCCTGGAGTTGGGGAAAGGTTGGCTTGTACATGAGCCAGTTGATGGACTCAAGGAGCAGCCTCAGCACAGGGTGGCACAAAGATGCGAGGAAAAACAAGGCTGCTCTCAGGGAGGACAGGTCAGCAGGGTCACCAGCCCAGGGTGGAGAGTAGGAAATGACTAAGGGGTGAGAAAGAAGCCAAACCTGGTCCTTATTACACCAAATGCTGCTCTCCTGTGCCAGCTAATGCACCTGGGGAAATTAAGGCTGTTGCAATGCTGCTGTGTCAGCAGAATGAAGTGCAGGCAGCTGCTGCCTGCTCTGCTGATGGAGGTTAGAAATTGCCTCCCCTTGGCTTAAGTGGTGTTTGGGGATCAATTATCACCTGCCGAGGTGGAGATGCACAGGGAGTGATCCCCTCCTTGGTGGGGAGACCCTACCCTGGACCTGCTGCTTCTGTGATGAGAACATCGGGAGTGCGGCTGTCTGGCAGCCACCCTGGCAGGCAGCTCAGGAGAGCCTGGGGCTGTTTACAGAAGCTCCAGGAGCCTCCAGCTGGGGAGTCTTCCCAGCATTGCATCAGGCAAATGCCGGGCCAAACCAGAGGGACACGGACCACAGGGGACCAGACAGTATTGGGCCATCCCTGGGTCTGTCACAGTGCACCGGTGAGGAGGCGGAGAAGTGGCTGATGTAAATCATTTGGGCTTTGGGCAAGGCTTGCGATGAGGCTTCCTGAGAAACCGCAACACTGTGTGAGGAGAAGCCAGAAGCCAGCTGGTGTCTGTGATGGACCCTCAGGTGCAGCACCAACATGCGCTGTTGGTCTCTTCATTATTTTCTTGGGGAGACAAGGAAGGGCGATGCTTGTGGACAATACAACTGTGCTTCCTGATGGATGAGTTGAGGTCAGCCCGTGCTGGCTCCTGAGGGACCGTGACTGGGAAGAGGCAGGGAGATGTGTTGAAGAGCTGAACTTCCCCAACATCCTCCAGCAGCAAAATGGGTTGAAAAGGTTCCTTCCTGCTCGCCTCGGTGCACTGCTCTCCAAACCAGAATGGGAAAATACCAGTTTTTAAATCAAGCTCCAAAAGGATGGTGAGTTAGGTCTGGACTACTTTCCTGATGAAGTTCTGAGTGCAGCCCTGTGAGCGGCTGAGCTGGGCAGCGGAGGGATGTGGATGGAGATCAGCTCAGGGACGGTTGCAATGCCCCTTTGAAAACAGGGAGGCCGTGCCATGGTTCAGAGGCAGCGTGAAGATGCCCTTGGAGGCAGGATGAGTGCTGACCTGTTCCAGTCTGGTCACTCCCATGACTTTGGGTGTACTGGTCAGCACGTATGACACGCCTCAGGACTGGGAACCAGTGGGAGCTGGGTCTGCCCCAGGCTGTGGTAGCATGGAAAGCTGTCTCCTGCTGGATACACCAAGACACCCACCATCTTGGAACATCTTCCACTAGGATGCACTGAATTGAGCCTGGGCTGACCCTGCTGTGGGCAGGGAAGAGGCTGGTGACCACAGCAGGCATGGGTTGAGCTCCCCCTTGGCATTACCTGGGGCTGTGGAGGCTCCCTGGAGAAGGGCAGCCCCGCACAAGGTGGGGATGGACCAGCTCTGGGCTTGCCCCAGGAGTGAGACCACACTGGGATAGCCCACAAAACCCACGCCCTGAGCAGCCTTGATGCTGAAGCCTGGCTTGTGGTTATGTCTCAGGGTTTCCTTGTGCTGCTGGAGGACCTGGAGGCTTCAAGCGAGGCTGGTCTGTGCCGTGAGGGGGGCACAGGCCCCAGAGACAGCAGCTGAAGAAGGAGAGATCATGACCCCCAATTAACTGGGGAGCAGAAAGTTGCCCCCAGTTAGCACCAGTTGCATGGGAGCATGTTGCACATCGAGGGGCCAAGCTGTGGTACTGGTCACCAGCTCACATCTCTAATAGACCTGCTGGGCTCTGGGTGGGCAAAGGCCCCCCTGAGAAGCTTTCCCTGTGCTCCTCAGTCACTCCGGGGGGTCATGCACGTGAGGAGTGGAGCAATACTGGGATACTGGATTTACCAGCCCTCCTCCCACTCTGGGCAGCTTATAATTAAGCTGTGCACATAATGAGTTTTGGCAAAGTTTGGGTGCAGCCTGCCTGTGAAGCCCTCGGTAGCATCATGCTCCTCCCTCCCCTCCGCGCTCCCAGGGGACCCACATATAGCAGGGAGTGCCAGGGAGCACCGTCATTCCCAACCTGCTCTCTGGGACGCTCCGAAATGCCTAGCCTGCTGTCTACAGGACAATGAAGACCTGGATCCTCCTTGTCGGGGCAGGAATAGCCCTGGGCTGCGTGTCTGGCAGTGAGTAATGGAGCATTCTTTGGTAGAGGGGCTGAACCAGCCGGTGCATCCGATGGGAAGGGGCCAACGATGGGTTGAAAGCAGACAGTGCTGAGGGCGCTGCCATAAGCCAGGAGCTTGGCTGTACTGGGGCAGCTGGTTCCTCACAAGGTTGGATCCAGCAGAGCTTCACGGGGGAAAGGGTGAGGATGTTTTCATGCTGGAAGGCTTCCTCAAGCTCTGGAGGACTCAGCTGGTGATGAGGGTGGTTTATCCTTCTCTTTGATGGGTTGAGACTTCCCCTGGTCTTTAGCCTTGTCCACCAGTTGCTTCCTGGCACATCTTGCTGTGCGTTCATCATGCCAGCCCACCTTCCTCTGGCTCCTCCATCCTCCCACACTGGGGGTGGATGAAGGGAAATATTTTTCTAACACCTTATCCGCAACCCCCCCGTGGCCACTGGAAGTGAGTGGAGGAGCCAGTTAGATGCAATGGAAGATGCAACGTGAACTCATGTGTTTTGCCCTTTGTCTCTGCTGAGGTTGTTATGAGAGGAGACGGGCTTGGAGAGATGAAAAAGAACACCTCTGTCTTTAAGGCAAATGCTGCAACAAGGAGTGGCTTGTGGGCATCAGGTTTTGGCTCCTGGTCGACCAGGATCATGCATATGACTAGGTGTCTTCATTGCCATCTTCTTGCACAAAATATGAGCTGTGATCTATTTGCAAGAAGGGAGTTTTGTCACTTCTGATGCTGCCAGCAAGCTGTATCTGATGTTTCAGAAGCAGATGACTCCTCAGGATTAATGGTGAGGAATTTTGCAAGGCCAGTGCAGAAGAGGAACTTCTGCTGCTGCAAACCAGCTGTTAGGTTGCCCTGAAAACAGAAGGATTCATCGTGGTCTCATCTTGTTTAATGCAAGTGTTAAGTTATTCTTGCTTGAAGGAATAATTGGGCGTACCATGGCTGGGAAGCTGGGCAGCTTCACTGGCTTGTGTCATGGTCTGTTTTTGGCACACGCTTCGGACCAGAGCTATCAGAGCATCACCCTGATGGACCTGCCTGAGCTGTAACACCTCCACTGTGTAATAACTTCGTTTATCCTTGCCTAGGCAGGATAACAGTGGGAGATTTTGCCTGATTATCTCACGGACAGCTTGCACCCAGGGTTATATGTGGTTTTGGGGGCCAGGAGCATGTAACTAAATATTTGGGGAGCTCAGACTATCAATAGTTCTTTTGTTCCAAGTTAATTTGTCCTTGAAATAGGCCCTTCTAGAGGCAGGGTTGATCTTCAGTCTGTGTTTGCACAGCGCAGTGAGGTCTTGAGTCAGGCCAGGGACTCGCGGACGCTGCTCTGACACGAGCTGTGACTCGTGTTCATGTACTAAATCAAACTGAGAGCCACTGGGAGGGCTCCGTCATGTCTCAGACATTTCCCCACACCTTGGTGAGTGGAGCTGCTCAGGAAAGAGCCCGCGTTTTCTCGGTCAAAACTTTTTTGGCAGAAATGAAAATGAGTTTGTTCTTGTCCAAAAGCTGTGCTCGGGGAGGGATGGATCTGGCTGAAGGGCTAAAAATGAGAAAGAAATATTTGTCTGGCTTTGCACAGCCAGAAGATATCTACTGGCTGGGCCAGCCAAGTATCGACCGAGTAGTTGAGTGTGGATGCGCTGTGCTGAGCACTGTTGGCCATGGCCTTCTGCTCCAGCCACTGTCCCTTGGCTGCAGCGTTGCCAGCTCTCCCAGCAGCCCTTCTGTCCCCCAAAACTCCAGCAGCCCCTCTAAGCTTGACCATCACAAGCGGCTGACTGCTCTGCAGCTATTTAGGTTCATGCCTGTGTGAGGAGGAGCGACCACCCTCCTGCAGCCATCCCCCATGCCCTGCTCGTGCTCCCCGTGTGGGGAGAAGCCTCAGCACCCTGCAGCTGAGCCCCGTGAGAAATGGGGTGATGCTGAGCTCGCTCTTCCAAGGACTCCACAAGGCTCCTGGCCTTGGCTAAGTCACCGCACACCCCAGTATCGGTGCTTTGCTGTGACATGCTCTGGCAGCACGTGCCCCAGGACCAGGAACGTCTCAGCGGTGACTTATGTGTGGGCAGTTCCTGCCTTGCACAATCCCTCCAGGACTGCTGCTGGAAAATGAGTCTGGATGCATGATTCAGGCTGACTTATCCTGACTGCCACTTTGGGAGCAAGAGGGATGCCATCCTGGGGACAGGGATCTCAGCTGCCACGGACATCAGAGCTCCAGACCTGACTGTTCTTCTTCCAGGACTGGTGAGACCAGGGTGTCTGGAGACCCAAACCACAGGTGCCCCTTTCCTCCACAGCCCTTCCCAGTTCTCCCTGCATCAGTACGAGCAAAGGTGGGACTAAAGTGGCACCAAGGGCAGATGGCCTCCAGGAACATCTCAAGCAACACCTTCCCACTAACACCCCTCTTAGTGTAAAGTGGATTTGCAGAAAAGGACCTGGTGGCGAGAAGCCAAGTGGGAGTCAGCAGTGTGCCTGGGCTGGCTTGGCTGGTGGGGCAAAGAGGTGGTGGTTCTCTCATCAGCACACATGGGATCTTGATTATGTGATTCTGAAAAGCACAAGTAATTCGGATAAAGTGCAAGACAACAGAGCAAGCAACGCAGGTACAAACAGAAGCCAGCAAGCATGACACTTGGAGATCACTCTCATCACTGCTGTATCAGGATTCACCCTGAGGGCACGTTTCACCTGCTGGAGTTCAAGGCGGGCAACGCAGAGGTGTTTAAGATGTCGTGTGATTGCAGGTTTGCAAGGGAAGGCACCACCCTTTCCTCCAGGGACTGCTTGGCAGGCTGGCAGCTTGGTTGGGACACGGCTTCTCAGCACATCCTTGGAAGATGGTCACCTTCCTGGCTGTGGCAAAAGGATGCTGAGAAAGCCATGCCCAGGCTGCCTGCTGTCCCATTCCTCTCATCAGGAGCTGATGGGCTGCACAGAGGATAAGGCACGTTCCCTAAGCTCGCAGTCTCTGGGCTGTCTCTTAATACAAACCCAATAGCTTGGTCTCCTACAGCCCCTCTTTGCTTGATGGCAAGTGCCCATTGTCCAACTGAGACATGGCACTTGTCCTGTTCAAAGCACAGCTTGAGTTGCGGCGTTATTTTCAGCTTTGCCACCGTGTGTAATGAAGCCCATGCTCAATGACACATTTATCCTATAAATAGCTCGGGAAGGAGTTCCCAGTTTTCCCAGCATGGCAGAAAGAGCGACGGTTGGGTTGCAAATAAGGGTGTCTGGAATGTGGCACTCCTCCGGCCCAGAGACAGCAGAACCTGGGGCACTCCTGCTAAGCCTGGCATTAACAGGGTGAATCAGGAGTGATTAATGGTGGGGAGGCAAGAACGTGTTTCCTGGTGTGAAGCGGCCCTGACGTGGTGGACGTCCATGGCTGAAGAGGAGTGACCCGTGGCGACGTGCAACCTGAGGATTCAGCTGGTCAAAATGCCACCCATAAAGGCTGACAAAGGATCCCAGGTAGCTCCAGGGTAGGAGCCTGGTCCTTCAGGCTCTCCCAGGAGGGGAGCATGGGCAGAAGGAAGGATGGTCCCAGGTCACGGGCTGGATGGGGTAGGGTGGTCAGTCACGCTGTTGTTTCTCTCTCCCAAAGACCTGTACACAGCCCCCGACTCCTGCAGGGGACGCTGCGAGGAGCCCTACAGCACGGAGGATGAGTGCCACTGCAACGCCGAGTGTGAGAGCTACCACGACTGCTGCGAGGATTACTACAGGCACTGCCGACCCGGTGAGCGTTCTTGGGTGGCGAGGAGGCTTGGGGGGGCTGCCCTCCCCCTGAGGCTGCCAGAGCCCAGCTATAGGGCGCAAAGGGGTTGGTTGCAAGTGTGTCTCTGCCTGTGCCGCTGTGCGTTTGTGTGCGTGGTGCTGGGCAGCCCCCAGCCTGTGTCTCCATCACTCTGAGCTCCTTTTCTTCCCTCTGGCTCCGTGCAGGTGGGGAGTTGGCCGAGGAGGCAGCCCACGCTCGCGCCCACGGTGAGTAGCTCTGCTTCTGAGCCAGGGCAATAAACCACCACCCTTGTTTTAGCCCGTATGCCTCAGTACAGCTCGGTCCTCTGCCACCCGTGGTTCTTGGGGATCGATGGCATGGGGGTGTCACGCCGGTTTCTGGCCGCGTACGTGCCCGTGCCGCCCTGTTGCCAGCTGCTCCACGCCACTGCGTGTCGTTGCTGAGCAGACAGTCCAGCGAGAGCCCCAGCATCGCCGGCCTGTTTTACCAGCAGCAATATCTCCCTTCACCAGAGCTGGGTGAAGCGGGCAGGCGCAGAGCGGCCAGAGGTAGGGGCGAGCTGGCGTTTGCATCCCCTGGTCAGCACGCACCTAAAATGTGGGGGATCGAGCAGGGGCTGATCCCAGCAGACGTGTTGCAAAGAGCAGCGTCGTGCCTGGGAGACGGGGAGTGATGCTTCCCAGCTCACCCGGTGCTTCAGGAAAGGCTCCCATGCCTGCAGCCCTGTGGCCAGCTCTTTTCCCCAGGGCATGGGGTTGGAGAGGGTTGGGACCCCCCTGCGCCCCTTAACCCTCTGTGGCTGAGCACCCAGCTCCCGTGGTGCCCCAGGATCATGACACCCATGCATCAGGGCAGCATCAGGCGCTGCATCACCCTCGCTTCTCTGTGGGCAGCTAATCTGCAGCCCGGGGAGCTGCTGCCTGCTCTTGCCAGCCTCCTGCCTCTCCTTGCAGAGGGCTTCTCCAGCAGCTGGGATGCCATCACCGATGAGGACCTCCTGCACATCTCAGAGCAGCTTTACAAGGCGGATCACAACAAAGCCCGGCCAACCGACATCGCCATTAACCCCCAGTACCAGGCCTCCCCCGACGAGACGGGTCACCAGGAGGATCGCTCCCCGCAGCCGTGAGTGTGCACCAGCATCCTCGGGGGGTGGCCAGGCACCACAGTGGCAGAGACCAGCCAGCCAGGCAGGGTGCAGGACTGGGTTTGGAGGGGACCTCTGCTTCCCCACTGAGTGCAGGATCCGCACTCTCCTAGGCTCTACAAATACGTCAACGAGGAGCTCTTCTCCAAACCCACCTATGCAAGCTTCATTAAACTGCTGGACAACTACCAGAGGGTGACTGGCAGGGAGGAGGATGTAACGGCGGAAGAGCTGAGGGAGCAGGACAACTTCCTCAAGGAGGTGATGAAAACCGAGCTCATGAAGAAACTCTTCGCCTTCCTCCACAAAAAAAGTGAGTGTGGAGCAGGGCAGGACCGACCAAGGGAATGGGGTCTGTGGACGCTGGGCATCCAAAAGGAAAGACAGAGCTGGGTGGGAGATGTCCTGGGAGGATGCAGGCTGGAGGAGCATGGGAGCAAGCTCTCCAGAGCTGCCAGGACATGGGAGAATTGAGTAGGGCAAAGCTGAATTGTTCCTGAGGGAGATGACTGGGTCAGGGATGAGGGGGGAGCCCCAGCTCTGCCTCTCCCAGTGCTCCCATCCCAGGACACTGTCCCACCTCTCTACCTCTCCATGCCACCTTGCCTGCAGACCGCTATGGCTCCGAGCAGGAATTTGTCGCCGATTTGAAGGAGATGTGGTTTGGCCTCTACTCCAGAGGCGATGGCGAGCAGGACTCCAGCGGCTTCGAGCATGTCTTCTCAGGTAGAGCCCGCACCGGTGGGATGGAGGGTGCCGGGCAGCCCTGGGCTGATGGACTCACCCCAGGGTCTTGCTTGTGTTTAGGGGAGGTGAAAAAAGGGAAGGTGTCTGGATTTCACAACTGGATTCGCTTCTACCTCCTTGAAAAGCAGGGAATTGTCAACTACTTCAGCCACAACTTCAACGGGCCGGTAAGTGATCCCGCAGGGCCTGTGGCTGGCAGCGCTGCACCAGCCAGCAGCACCCCGAATCAGCCGCATCCTGAACGGGGTGAATCAGAAGCATCAGAGATGCTTACCCTGCCACGTCCCCTCCGCCTCCCTGCGTGGACCCTGAGATGGAGGTCGGGTGGGAAGGTCCAGGAAGGGACGATGCAATGGGCAAAAGGGGCTCCCAAATCACAAATGAGAGATTTCAGACTGGGGGACTCTGTCTGACAGCCCCTCAGACCAGCTGAAAGCTGTTCTGGATTTGTCCCTGGAGAGGCTGTGAGGATGCCTGGCTTCATATGCAGATGGGCTTTGCTTGAATTCCCTGCCCTGCTGCATCTGGAGCCAAGCAGAGCTGGAGGTCTGATCCCCGAATCTCTATTCTCTAGTGGGACACCTACCCCGACGTGCTGGGGCTGCAGTTCAGCTGGGATGGCTTTTACAAGGAGGTGGGCTCTGCCTTCATCGGCTGCAGCCCCGAGTTCGAGTTTGGCCTGTACACGCTGTGCTTCATCGCACGTCCTGGGAGGGCGTAAGTACTGTACCCGTCTGCGTCTGTCTGTCCTCTGGCCGTGTAGCCAGCAGTGCCCTCCTGAGCCCCATCAGCAGCCAGGCCAGCCCCTGAGCCTGAGAGCATCCTGGAGATGCGATGGCAGGGCTCGGGGCTGGAGCAGCACTGGTGTTTGGACACCGAGAGCATCCTGGAGATGCGATGGCAGGGCTCGGGGCTGGAGCAGCACTGGTGTTTGGACACCGAGAGCACCCCAGAGATGCAATTGCGGGGCTCCAGGATGGAGCAGGGCTGTGACACAGGCTGTGTCCCCACAGATGTCACCTCAGCCTGGGCGGCTACAGCCTCAGCATCCAGACCTACACCTGGACCAACTCCACCTACGGCAACGGCAAGAAGTACATCGCCACCGCCTACGTGATCTCGCCCTGAGGCTGGGAGGAGGGGAGGCGACTGCAGCCCCACGCCGGGGCCCTGGGCTGCCCCATGCCAGGGGCCTGCGGCACCGGGCAGGACTGGTCCTGCTGCAGGAGGCAGATTGCCGTGCTGCAGGATGAGTGCAGGGTACTGGAGGGAGCTGGGCAGGATGGCAGTGGCCATGCCCTGCATGGAGGCAGCGAGGGGATGGAGGCAGCAGCCTTGGCACCCCCCAGTCCCGTCGAGTGCCGTGGAAGAGCAGGGGGAAGGGAGGGACTTGCAGTGGAGAGTAGCACCCCCGAGTGAAATAAATACTGACCCTGGACAGAGAAGTGTTTCGTTCCTTGGTGCAGGAGCTGCTGCCCTCTGCCCCATCAGCAGCCCCATCGCCCCTGTGCCAAGGACAGGGCCAGGCTGGGTGTTGGGACCCCCGTGGGGCGTAGCGGGATGGGCTGCATGCCCTTCCCCTCTCGCTGCAGCCCCGGAGCTCCCCAAAAAGGCTGATGCGGTGAGGGATGTGGAGCAAAGCCTGTGCCTGCAGTGGCGATCCCCCCGCCACCCCTCCAGGAGCCCTGCCCGGGCGGGGGGAGCAGGGGCTGCAGGGCTGCAATTCCCCGGTTCTCTGCAGGCAGCCAGTCCGGCAGCGGTGGCACTGCAGCCTGCCCGATGGGAGGACACCCTCCTGGGGAGCTGGCTCTTGTGGGTATCCCAGGGGACGAGGGATGGCAGAGAGCCCCCAGGACTGGGGCACATGAACAGACAGGGCTCTTGTCCTCATTTATCTTCACTGCTTCCAGGGAGCAGCCCCTCACTGCCCTGCGTCTGCTGGTGTGGGACGCTGGAAGGGTGAGGGTGCTGGGGAAAGTGAGCTTCTGCTGGCCAGGGTCAGTGCCACCATCTGTGCCACTTACTCCTCCACTCTGGCACCCAAAACTTGTCCCCTACTCTTTTATCCACCCCTGTACCCAGCTTTTCTGGCTGCAGCAGGCTCAGCCTTGCTGCCTGCCATCTCTGAGCCCTGGGGAGCTGCTTGTGGCTCCTGCCCCAAGGAATTGCCCCACTTGGGGACCAAGGAGACAGCCAAACTGCAGGGCATCCAGGTCTCTGTCCCACAGGCAGCCTCTCCCTGGGGACCATCACAAGGAAATTAGGGTCTGCGGTAGGCGCATCCCATCCTCACCCAGCTGTGCTCTCTCCAGGGGCTGTGGGTCTCCAGAGACCCCCCAGCTCTGCACCCAGAGCTGGGGCTGCTCAGGGCTCCAGGTGCTTTTCTCAGCACCGTGCTCTGGGGAACAAATCCAGAGCCCCCTTGGGCAGTGGGACCCCCGGGATGACACCCACTGTAACTCCTTTCACTGCCCCCCTGGCTGGTCCAGGGAAACGATGACCCACACTTGGGAGAAGACCCTTGCCAGCCCCATCGTTGCCTGACGATCTGAGAGCTCCCCCGAGGCGCCGGGATCCCATCAGCCCCCCACCGCCTATGCTCAGCCCCCTCTCCTGCTTACACCCCCCCTTCGGATTCGGGTGGGCACCGGGCAGGACAGCCACCAGCTCTGGGCAGCCACTTGCCCCCCGCATCTCCTCCTGCCTGCACCCCCTGCATTGGCAGGGCAGGCAGCAGCCGGGGTCCCAGGGTGGAGATGCTGCACGGCAGCTCCCAGGCAGGACCGGGGAGATTTGAGCTGCCTGACAGATGGCCGGCTGCAACAGTTCCTGGGGAAGGGGTGGGAGTCCCCGCACCATCTGCCAGGGGTCACAGGTGACCCCCAAACCCCGCCGCAGGGGAGGGGGGCATGCCAGAGCTTGATTTATAGAAATGCACTGGGACACTGGGGAAGAGGCGGTTCAGAGGGACCTAGGATGGGTGCGGGTCGGCTCCCTGCCATCAGCTCCCTTCCCGGCAGCATGGGCATCGCTCCTCTCCCATGCCCTGGCGCCGGGGTGCAGCAGGGGCTGATCGCAGGAGCCATGGGGGGGTTAAGCTGCGGGTTCAAGCACTGCAGGGCAGCCCAGGGCCCTGGCCAAGGCACCTTGTCCCAGCTGGTCGATGGTCTCACAGTGGGGAGGTTGTGCAGGGCAGGGCACGGCCTGGCTGTGGGATGAGGATGCTTCAGGCACCTTCGTCCTTGCTTAGAGCCCGTCCTGAAGGTTTCCACCAGAGCTATCAAGAGGCAGCGGGTGTTTGCTGCTCGCTGCGGGGCTGCACTGGCACAGGACCCAGTGCCTCCTCCTGGTTCTGCATCCTCAGCCCACTCCCATTCCTCCCTGCCTGCCTGTCTCACCACCAGCCTCCTTGATGCCAAGCCTCTCCATCTAAAAAGACCCCGGTGCCCCCAGGCATCGCAGACAGTGCCAGTCGTCTGCCAACAGGTCCCCTGTGCCCCACAGTTGCTGCCAGCCCCATGCCAAGGGCTGGGAATTTGCTTTTCCAGCATCCATTTCTGGGCTGGAGACAAAACCTCACAGGGAAAGTCCGCCCACCCTGGCCTGGGTTGCTGCCGTGGTGGTGGGTGTAGCGCTGGGGGACTGGCCAGTGCTTGGAGATGCTCAGGTGATGCTGGGGAGCCGCTCTGCACTTCGTCCATGTCCAGAAGGACCCCCCCTTGTTGCAGCAAGCCATGGGGGAGCAAGGAGGGACAAGGTGGGCACTTTTCTGGGTATCTGCTGGGCTGATGCCCCCCTGCCTGCATCCGTTCAGGCTGTAGGGTGTGAGGCAGCAGCCTGCCAAGGCCAGGAGGCTCCAGGTCATACCCAGCCGGTGGAGCAGAGGAAAGCTAGCCATCAGCAGTGCTCCCTGTACCCCAAACTCCCTGCCCGCTGCACACCGAGGCACCACAGCATCCTCCGCTGCATCACCCTCCATCCGAAGGACCTGCTGGTCCTCCCCAGGGCTAGCACATCCCTCTGCATCTTTCTGCCTCGGGTCCAGCTCCCGGGCCAGCCTCCCTTCAGCCAAGGGGAGCAGCAGAGAGGGACCCTCCGGCTTCACCCAAAGTGTTGGGAAATCAAACAAAACGAATGGAGAAGAATGGGAAGGGCAGGAGAGGGGTGGAGAGGAGGGGCAGGTGTCAGCAAGCTGCCTCCAGCCATCTGTTGCCAGCTCAGGGACTCCAGGGCCCCCCCAGCTCTGTGCCTGACAGGGACAACGCTCGCTCTCGGAGCGGGGGGAACGACATTGCATGGTCACATCCCCCACCTGAGCGCAGCCACATCAGGGAGTTTTGGAGGGGGATGCTGGCCCTCCCTCTGTGGGGCTCGTGGGCTGCCTGGGTGCCTTTGCCGCGGCTCAGCTCACAGGGAAGCTCGGGCAACCATTGCCCCCTGCTCCCTGCATGGAGGGAGGGTTGGGGTATCCCCTTGGCTCCCCCTAAAACTGTCTGGCTAGATGTGCCCCCTCCTTGCACACATCGCAGCATGCCTCCCCTGCGCCGTCAGCCCAGGGGCAGCAGTGCTCCATCCCTCCCTGGAGAGCGGTTTGGGCTCTCTATAGCGAGGTTTACGTAAGGCCAAGATGAACCACACCTGGATGAGCTGGCGTGCAGACACCGGGGCAAGGAGCGCTTCCCTTTGAGATACCCGGGGTGCTGGAAGACATCTACAGGGCTTGCGGAGCCGGGCTCCTCCAGAGAGGCTGCTGGAGGCCAGGCAGGAGTCCCCAAGCATCTCCCAGGATACCTGCATGTGTGTGCCGGCATCATTCCCCTACCCCTGGGCAAGGTGAACAGCTCTGGGGGGGAGGCAGGAGAGGTCCCCCATGTTTTGAAGGAGAGATGCTGAAAATTCGGGATCCTGGGTGGAAGGATGCTCTGTCACTCACAGGTCCTTGCCCCAGCTCATCCACTGGGTCTCACCTTGTCCTCACCCTTAGAAACAGCTAAACTTCCTGAAGTGATCCCTCCAGGATTTATCCTGTCATGGACCACGGCAGCCCAGGCATTGCAGCTGAGGGCTCTGGACAGCCACAGCCCTGGGTACCACCACCAGCTCCCAGCCATTACAGCTTTTGCAAAGTGAGGATGAAGAGGGCTACAGCTCCATCTGAGCCCCCATAAGGCAAAGCCTGCTGCATTATATCCTAATCTGAGAGGCCTTGGGGACTGTGACTCTAAGTGGAGGCTCTCTAATCCCCTCCCGTAAACGATACGGCACTAACTACCCCGATGGGACTCTGGCCACATCTGGTAGGAGAGCCTGCTGGGAGTGCCCGGCTATACCTTTTGCTAAGAGGATGAGGATGCAGAGGGAAATATGCTAAACCATTTATGCCGCGGGCACTTTTTTATCCGCCACGATCAGATGTCTGAGCTGGCAGGATGGGTTCTCCATCTGGATGGACGGCCCTGGCCCTCAGCTTGCTCTCGTACCCCGGGCAGCATCCCTTCTCACCGCTGGCCGTTGGAGAAGCAGCCGCTGGGGTGCTCCTACAAAAAGCCCGGTGTGGATACAGCCCCCCAGAAATGCCCTCCACCGACGAGCTCCACGTCCTGCCCCATCCCCGGCACGGCTCAGCGCACGGCTGCGATGCTCAGCTGTATGGTGAGGGAGAGGTTGTCCTGCATATGGGGAAACTCCGAGGTGGCTCAGAAACCCTCTGTCCCAGCCCTGAGCACAAGTTCGCTGAGGAAACAACCCCAAACCACCCAGCCCACGCTTGCTCAGCAGGCTCCGTCAGCAGCCGCTTGAGCCAGACCCCAGGGCAGCGTCCCCGTTCTCCCCCAGCCCGCCCGGGGATGCAGCAGAGATGGGTCGAGTCCTGCCACAGACAGGGTAGGAGGCCAACCAGGGTTTAGGTACAGTAAATCCTCCTTTTACAGGGATTCATCCTGAGGCCGAAGCGGGCAGGGGAGAGCAGACCCCCCCCAAGCAGCCGGGGAGGGGGCACGGAGCGTGGCTGGCAGCTGGGCTGGGGGTCCACCCTGGAGCAGAGGTTAATGAGCGAGCGTGGCCAGGAGCCACCGCGGCAGCGGCCGTTAGCCCATATGGACACGCAAGCGGCGGCGGCAGCGGCAGGGGGGATCGGCGCGTGCCGGCGTCCTGCCCCGCGTTTGGTGTAGCAGAGCCACCCCCCCCCTTCTGCTGCCAAAAGTCACACGAGATGCAGGGTTAGGTCGCTGGTGCCCCAATCCGGAGCTGGTCCCCCCATTCCTCCCGCATCCCTCCTGCGTCCCTCCTGTCCCAGGGATGCTCTCCCTATGACCAGTTAAATACCATCGGGGAAAAACAAGACCACAGCGTTGCACCCGGGGGGTCCAACACCCTGCAGGGCAGAGGGTGGGAGCACGGCCAGGACCACGCACCCACGGCTGGCACTGCCTCCATCCCGGCCACGGCGCGGCAAGCGGGCAGGGATGCCTGCGCTGCCGGACCGCAGCTGGGGCCGGCCGTTGGAGAGCCAAGCCGAGGTCGCGTCCGTTGCCCCCGAGCTTCAGCTAACGGCCGGGAGCCCGCTGGGCCCCCTCCGCACCTTTCTCCTGCTCCCTGCGGGGACGCCGGGCAGCCAACTGTTCCCCGCAGAGGCTGGCGAGCTGCAGCCTGGGCTAATCCAATCCATCAGGGGGGTAATGAGCTATGAAAGTGCGGATTCAATTAAGGGGGATTGCGACGGAAGGCAGAGCCCGGCGGCAGACGGAGAAAGGAGCCCGCTCCCCTCTGAAAGGGTCCATCTGTGCCGCTCTGTCCCGTCTTTGTGCTCCCTGAAAGAGCCGGCACGGCACAAAAGCATCAGCGTCCCCGCCGGGCGCTGGCGCTGCACAAGGGTCCGGCTACCCCGGCAGCCTGGGGGGGAAACTGAGGCACCGTACAGTTAAGGGAGCAGCTAATGGCACCAGTGGCAGCGTCTGGAGAGCAAAAGCGTGCACGCAGCTCGCTCAGTGCTGGTTGCAACCTCGTTCGCGGGTGATTTCATTTTTATTTGTGAGTTAGGTGGGTTTTGCGCAGGGCTGCTTGCCCGGCAGATCTCCTTCCAATAGCCCAGCGAGGCTGCTTGCTCAGGGCGCTCTCCGGAGCACGGGGGGGCGGTGGGAGGCAGGATGGGCCCCCAGCTTTGGGTTAGTCCGGAGGGCTAGGCTAGTTCTGGTGCCACCTGCCTTCCAGTGCCCATCCTCTTGCCCAGGGGGGCTTCATGCTTTCCTGGCCAGGAGACATCCCAGTGTCCCCCTCAGCCTCCAGGTACCTCCAAGGGCTGACACCAGCTTGGGCATCTCGTGGGCACATGGCTGAATCCAGCAAGCTTAATCCTTTGCGGAAACCCATATTGAGTCACCACCCATGGGGAGAGCGAGAATCGGAGCCTCAGGGTTTGCTGGGGTCAGTGCCCCAGTTTCCCCCTCTGGGAATGGCTGGAGGAGGTGGCAGCGCCATGGGTGGGTGCGTGTGGGGTCCTCAGCACCTGCCTGCCCTTGGCTCACACCTCTGGGACGCCTCCTGCACCACTTGGGCTGGAAATAACCCCCGAGGCTTCCATCGGAGAGGCCCCTGCCTGATTACAACTTGGGAGGGATTGGGCCAGGGACGAGTTTAAAGACGGGATTATTCCTGTACAAATTCTGATTAAACCATCCCCAAACCCTCCTGCTACAAGATTAAGCCGAGCTCTAATCTCACCCAAGCAGCAAGACTTCGTCAATAACTCCAAATCTCTCTGCTGTTAGTTTATCTGGTGGGGATTAAGCTGGGAGGTTCCTGAACTTGTATTATAATATTAAAAAAAAAAACAAAAAACAACCAAAAAACCCCAGCCCAGCCCTGTGTGTGTGCGCTGGCCAGTGCATGACAGCTGCCATCGCCCGTGTCTCAGCCAGGGATGGGGCTGAATGAAACGCCCGGTGCCACCCAGATGCCAGCGTGAGCTCCAGGGATTGCCCAGGGCTGCCTGTCCCTGCCCACGCTGCCTGTGCTGCCACCAGCCCCGACGGAGCTGCTCGGCCAGCGGGAGGAGACGTGCAGCGTTTGTCCCATCCCAGCGCAGGCAGCCGGGTTGCCTGTTCCCGCAGGCTGACTTTGGGATGTTTCAGGCTGCCAGCCCTCGCCGGGAGCCCGGACCTTTGCGTGCAGGACATCGCCGTGCTCTGCTCTTGCAGGACACCATTTGCTGTCCCAACAGAAGCCCAGCAGAAAGGGCTGTGAGGCAGCTGCAGGCTGGCACAGCTTGGGGACAAGCAACCTCATCTCCACAAGCTCTGCTGGTCACCCAGGTGTTTTCCACCCACTCTGCTGGAGCACCAGGGCTCAGGTCCACGTGTGATCCCAGGAACGTCCCTCAAACATGATCTCTGAGGCTTCCAGAGCAGACGCTGGAAGAGGGGGAGAAGGCCGAAGTGCTGTGTGCGGCATCCTCCAAACAGAGCCCATGGTCCTCCCTCACCCCAGCCACCACCCCCTGCAAGCCCGGCCGGGGTAAGACTCAGTTCATGGTGGCATCTGCGTCCCCTTCTCTCGGCCCGGCCACCACACTCCGGCTCAGCTCTGGACACCGAAGAGTGGCTCAGGAAGGAGGGGACCCTGCAAGAGGGGCCCTTCTGCTGCTGGAAGGTGGCACGGGGTTAGTATTGCCCAGGTACTTATGGGCTCAAAATCCCTTTGGGTCCCAGGAGGACCCTCAGCACCTTCGGAGCCAGTGCGCTCCCTGGATCCCATAGCAGGGTGGGAATGGAGAAGACTGGGAGAGCTGGGATGGCCCCCAAGGCGAGGGATGCTCCGGCGCTGGCCACGGCGGGACCGAGCAGATGCCGGGGGAGAGTTTCACCTAATCCCCTGGACCGGTCCCCGCTGCGTAAACACTCTGTACAGCTTTGCAAACAGATTGAACTGTGGCTGATCTGGAGCGCGGCAAAGAGCTTAGGGGCTCGGTGGAGCCAATGCCGGGATTTGTGCGAATTACCCACCCTGCACAAACAAAAAACAACGGAGGAGCCGGTGGGACGGGGAGCCTGGTCCCACCTCCGCTGGGCTGGATGTGGGAAGGGGACCTTGCCCTCCCGTGGGTGCCCCGGCCCAGGCAGGGTGCAGGGGGTGTAGCAGGGTGGTGGGGCAGCCGTGGATCCCCAGTGAGATGGAGGCACAGCCTTCGAAAGCTCACAGGACATCCCAGCCCAGGACGTGCTGGCTGGGGCACTGCAGCTAAGGCTGGACAGGCTCTTCTCCCAGGCATCCATCCCCACGGCATGTCCAAGGAGATCGGTCTCCTGTGCTGTGAGGTTGCCCAGTCCCATGCTCCAAGGACCTGGGTGTCCGGAGCTGCACGCACACCACTCCGGGGCTTGGTGGGATGCTGGGCGGATGGACTGGAGGATGCTGGATGGTGCAGGGATGGGGACACCCCATGCACAGGAGTTACTCACCTGCACAGCCATGTCCAGGAGCAACAGCTTGGACTCATGGAAAGAAAAGACTGGGCTTGAAGGCTGCAAACATGCAAATAATGGGTTGGTTTCCAACACACAGTGTGAGCCTGTTGCACAAGCCCAATTTAACCCTCAGTGTCTGGTGGGTGCAGACAAGCTGCATCCTGGCCCTTCCCAGTTTCCCCAAGGATCAAGCGTGGTACCTCCATGTTGATCATCTTGGGACCGTGCACAGCTCCTCTCCCAGCGGCCTGCACTAATCAGCAAGAAAGTTAGTTGCCAAAATCTGATGTCCCCAAGGGGGAAAAGACGATTAACTCAAGAATCAACAGTCTGATATTTCGGCTTAGTGGGAAAATCCTCTTGGTTTCCCAAGCTGGGCACATTAGGAGCTCAGTGGCTCACAGTGTTATCAGATTACAAACAATATCAGAATTACAGCTTTTAAATCTGGGCTTTAAAAAGACTTAGCAACTATACAGCTCTGGGCTCTCCCACCCAGCTGTGGAAACCAGGGCGACTTGGAGCCAGGACCCTCAGAGTGAAGAGTTGTTCCTAACTGTGGCTTTTCCATGGACACCACCACCACCGTGGACCAAGCCATGTGTAGGCTGGTACTGGACACCCCAACCACTGCCATGGGAATGCCCTGTATGGGATGGGGGTCAAAGCATCCCTGCCTGGGGGTCTTCTCCACCTGTCCAGGGAAGAAAAGTGTAGGAGGTTGTTCCCAGCTGACCTTTTCAGCTCTGATGGTCATCCTTCACCTTGCACATTCCCTGGCTGGCTTTTTCCTTCCAGTATCCTTAAAAAAAGTAGTTCTGGTTTTCAGCTAGCTCCCCCAAGGATGAGGCTGGCTGCTGGGGTGCCAGGAAGGGGCTGGAAGGGCTGCTCTGCCATTCAAGCTGACCTCCACATGGGCCCAGATGGAGACCCTGGTGGAGTTAAAGCAAAGCTGTGGAAGTCTAAGAGGTGTCCGGAGCTGTCTGCATCCAAAACCGATGCTCACCCAGCAACCGGAGATGCGTGAGCTGGAGCATGAGGAGACGATGGACCATCAGAGGTTCCTGATACCTGCTCCAGCCTCCCTGGGCCTTCTTCCAGGAGAAAGAGCATCCTCCAATCTCAGTTGTCTCATCCTACGGGAAGGGGAGAGTTTTTAACAAGGGCTCCTTTGTCTTAGACGCTAATTAGTCACTAAGGCTACATAAGCGGTGCTGATGGACTCGACTCGCAGGGCTCAGCTCCTGCGCAACCCCTCGTCCCCAGCATTGCTGTGGGTCCTCACTAGGGCTGGTGAGAAGCAGCGTTGCCCCCCCAGGGGCCCTTCCCAGCACCCAGACCCTGCCTGCCCTGTCCCTGCCCCGCTGTGGGACCTCTCCCAGCCTCCCTCCACAGTGGGAGGAGGTGGGTGGTGGGGGGCTGTGGGGACTCACCAAGGCACGGGGTGCAGAGGGACCCCACCTGGGCCACCCGGGGGGAAGAGGAACCGGCCCCATGAGCTCCCAAGCTGTGCCGGTGCCGGGGAGCGTGTGGTGCAGCAAGAACGCCAGTTCTCAGCTCCCCCCCACCACAGCAGCCTCAGCAGTGCCAGCCAGCGGAGCCACGACCCTGGAGCTCCTGATGGCCCGCTCACCCTGCACGCACACACACGGGGGTCTTCCCTTGCCCCTGCGCACACGCGTGCCGGGGGCCAGCTGTGGTCTCGCACGTCTGTGCGCACACGCAGCCCCGCAGGGGCCGGCGCAGGAGCAGGGCAATGTTTGCCCCAGCCTGGCGCAGCTCCCTGCCCTCTTGGCACAGGCTGGAGCTGCTGGAAGGGGAGATTCCCCTGCTGTCGGGCACGCAGGCTCCCGCGGGACCTGGCACAGAGCAGGGCTTGGCCACCGGCCAGAGAGCGAAGGGCCGGGGGGGCCGGGGGCACAGCTGGACCCTGGGCACCAGCGGGCAGCCGGCCCCTGTCCTTATCCCGCTGCTTCCAGAGCATCACTGGGGGGGGTCACGCTGCCATCGGGTGCGTGTTTGTGGATATGTGCACACGTGTGCGTGTCTGCAGGCGCACAGGGTGAGGGTGGAGGGGAGGCGGTGGGGGTTTGTGCGCGGCCGCGGGTATGCAGTACGGAGCTGTGCAGGAGGGCTCTGAGTCTGTGCATGCCTGCACAGGCGTTGTACCTACTTATTTATGCACGTACCTCTCCCTACGCGCACACGTGTGTAAGCGTCGGAGTGGTTTCGAGTGTGTGTGCGCGCGCGCGCGCACGTACATTGCGCGTCCGTGCTGGGAAGGGTCTTTCCATTTCCACAGGCTGCAGCAACCCCCAGCCCACGGCGCAGACCAGGGCAGGCTGAGATCCATCCCCAGGTGGGTGCGTCCCCAGCCCACTCCCCAAAGCAGCCGCTCCACCCTCGCCGGGGGGACGCGCGAGGTCTCCTCTCCTCGCCAGCCCCCTGCCCGGCTCACGCCTCCCGTGCAGCTCAGCCCCGTCCCCGCTCAGGGCCGCAGCATCTCCCCCAGCCCTTCGCGGCGTGGCTGCAGCTGCGGGTCCCCCCAGAGAGCCCCCCGCCCTCACCCCATGCGGGGCATCGGCAGCCACGTGCCGGGCACAGCTTGCAGGGACGAGGCGCTCGGCAGCTCCCACCGGGCTCCCGGCAGCAGCCGGCGCGCAGGGCTGGAGGATGGAGAGGCACTGAGGTGTGCGAGGACACGTGGAGCAGGGGGTCCCCGCGCGAGGGGCCGCAGGGGCTGCGATGGCAGCCAGAAGCTGTTTTGGGTTTTTAGGGCAGCTGGGAAATGAGGAGCCGTGGGTGCTGCGGGGGCCGGGTCACGCGCACCCTCGCTCTCGGCAGGGGCGATGGCTTAGGCAGGATGAAGCCGGGACGCCTGTGTCCCCTGTGTCGGCACAAGGCTGCCGTTCCCGGAGCAGGCAGGATGCGTCCCAGTGCCTCCGTGCGCGCGCTTGCACGCGCACCTCTCCGTGTGTGCGTTTACGCGCTGCTCACGGGGGCGTGCGCGCACGCAGACCCGCGCAGGACAACGCATCAGCGCGTTTGCGCGTGGTGTGTCAGCGGACACGCGTGCAAAGGGCCGTCTGCATGCGCCGGTGCACGTGCGTGTGGTATTTGTGTGTGCAGGCCTGTATGGGTGCGTCCGCATAGGTGCGCACATGCGTGCTTGTCTGGGGCAGCACATCGGTGACTATGTGCACGTCTGCGTGCATGTCTACACGTGTGTACATGTGTGTTTGTGGCAGGCAGCCCACGAACGCCAGGGCCAGACGGGCAGAGCCCCGGCGCAGAGCCTGCAGCAGCTCCCTGCCAAAGGCACCCACCCGAGCCCCACAGCCGAGCCCACCACCACCTGGAGGTCACCTTCCCAGGGAGCTCCACGGCCAGCGCTGGCCACCGGCGGCAGCCCGTGGAGCCCAGCCCCAAGGTCAGGGATCCCAGCTGGACCCCAGCATGGGGGGGGTTGGATCCTCTGCTTCCCCCCAGGCAGTCCCTCCCCACCACCTCCGGGTTGAAGACCACAGAAACAGAGACAACAGCCCTGGGGCGATGCTGCTTGAAACAAGACCACAACTTTATTTGTGCTAAAAACCCAATTCTGCTTTCTTTACAAAAGGATAAACATTTGCTCTCAGTACAAAAGGGAAGAAGCCCCAGGACCCAGGGGCTGGGCAGGGCCCTTCAGAGCTCAAGTCATCTCCGAATTCCCAACTCTATACAAAACACCTCTTCAAAACAGGGAGGTTTGGCCAGCCGGGCTCGCAAGGCCAGTGGGACATCAAAAATAGTTGCCTGGATTTTCTTGAAAACAAAAATAGTTGCATAGCCTTTAAAAGTTATTGCTCATACAGAAATACAAGGGACGAGTTGGGAGCTGCCGGTCGCGATCAGCCTCCAAAATCCAAGAAATGGCAATGTTAAATATGTAGTTCAACATTAAATATGTAACCCCTCGGTTAAATACTTGGTTTCATCACCAGAAAATAGACTATGAGGGCAGGAAGAAAATAAATTAAATAAATAATGGCTAATAAATAATCCTGGCGCAACAGCACTGCAAAAACCACACGTCTCCACAAAGCTAACTCCAACTAAGCACTTGGAAGTCAACTGGAAAATGAGGAGGTTATTTAGCACATTCCACATTTCATGTAAAATGGAAGGAAATAAATTAGACCCCACACACACTGTAAATAATAAATAAAACAGGAAATTAAGACACACTTCTTTTGGCAGGATGTCTTCAGGGCACAGACCATGGTAAATAAGACTACAAACCATAAGAAGACGTGGCCCTAGTCAGGAGCAAGGGTTCAGCTGAGAGCTCCTCTTCCAGCCAGGGTATTTGTGCTCTGAAAGATCAACAGTCCCTTAATGAGGTTTCAGGATCCGTGTGCTGATAATCTCATGACAGTTGTAGGTCACAGGCGAGGTCTGAGGCTCAGGAGAGGGCAGGCAGCAGGGCTCAGTGCAGGGGGAGAGCGGTGGAGGGTCCATCACGGAGAAGCTCTGAGCCTGGCTGAACCATGCCGTCCCTGGATGATACGGTAGCATCAAAGATAAGGTTCTCCATTGGGTGGGAAGCTTCAAGGAGGACCAGCTGTGTTGGTCTTCTGCAAGTGGTCCAGATCATTCCCACCTCTGCCAGCCTGCCTGGCCGTGGCTGGATTCAGAAAACCATGAACCCATCAGAGCATGTGGAAGGGGAACCAGTCATCCCAAGGGGCAGGAGGGGCTTGTCTCCACCTGATGCGAGACAGAGGTGTGCCCATGCCCCACCACGCCAGGGAGGGAGGAAAAGGAGCCATAACATCTGAGCAATAGATGATCCCAAGTGCTGGAGTGCGTTCAGGCGGAAAGTCCTGCAGGGTGAAGTCACCTTCATGAGCATCTCTGGGGGAGAGGGAGCAGGAGGCAACGGCTCAGCTTTCGGTGGTGGCTGCTCAGACTTCAGCTGTCAGGAAGGGTCCACGTGGCTCCTGGGGATAGCTCAGAAATCAGCAAGGTGGCACCAGCGCAGATCTGCTGGGAGAGGACCGGAGGGCCGGCTGAACCTTCCACAGTGATGTCCTGCAGAGATGCTCAGAAGTCTTTCACCCCATAGCGGCAATATCCTCGCTCCAGTTGTGTCCCTTCTAAGAAACAGCTCCACGACGTGGCTGAACTTCTCTCCGTGTCAAGAATTTGGGTCTAACTCTGCTTTGCTATTCATTGAAGATGGCATTGAGCTGAGGCCCGGTCACGTGGTGTGGGTAGGACTCATAGCTCATGTCTATGGGGATCTCATAGCGGGGCACTGTGTTTTGGAAGTGAGAGGCATGTCCGTGTGCTCCAGCCAGGCTGACTGAGGGATAGTGGGCCATGAAGGTGTAGGATTTATCCAGGTCTGGAGACCCATCTTGCTTCAAGGAGAAGTTGCCGCTGATGCTCAGGGGCGGCGTCAGGGGACCCTCATAGGGGGGAGTGGTGCAGTCAGAGGGATGGTTTCCAAAGGAAGCGTCCACCAAGCTCTTGAAGGTCGGAGGCTTTAAATGCAGCAGATGTGTTTCCATGGTCCCATAGGGCGGACTTGGGAGCCCTGGGGACTGGTAGCTGAAGGAGTGGCTGGATATGGCTGATTCACACACCGGGGACTTTTCTTCATGCTTCTCCAGGAACAAGGTCTGCGGTCCCAGCTGCAGGCAGCCAGCCACCAGGTTGCTGGTGGGCTGGGACAAGCCCTTGCAGAGCATCTCCACAAAGCTCTTCCCTTCAGGAGTCTGCCCTGTCTCAAGCACCTCAGACAGAGCCCAGATGTAGTTCCTTGCAAGCCTCAGTGTCTCAATCTTGGACAATTTCTGAGTCTTGGAGTAGCAGGGCATCACCCTCCTCAGGTTGTCGAGAGCATCATTCAGACCGTGCATCCGCGTGCGCTCCCGGGCATTGGCCTTCACCCGCCGGGCCCTGAACCGCTCCAGCCTTGCCTTGGTCATTTTCTTCTTCTTTGGTCCTCTTCTCTTCGGCTTTTCCCCATCATCCTCTTCCTCCTCTTCTTCCTCGATGCTGTCATGCTCTTCATTCAAGCCAGACATCAATCCAAAAGGACCTTGCCTGCTGTCCTCTTCCTTCAGCTCATCTTTGGAGCTCAGCGTTTCGTCCATCCAGGCTTGGGTGCTCACAAGCTCTGCCATCTCTTTGGGCTTGGCATACGTCTTGGTCATCTCTGATTTCTGCAACAAAGGGACAAGGAGATGTTAACAAATTCCAGCAGGAGAGTTGCTCAACATGTTGAGGGCATTAGGAACTGAGGTCAAAATCATCTTTCAGAAGCATCAACTGCTTTCTGTCCACCAATGGTACCTACAGAATCTATTTATCCATCATCTATCTATTTATCTATCTACAATAATTTCTTCTGAATTTTTGGGGGAGCCACTGAAGCCCCTCTGTGGGGCCTAGCAGGTCTTGTCCAGGGCTGAGAGTTTCCAACAATTCAATTTTGGGGTTATTCCCACTCATGAGTCCCTCCCTTCGTGGCTTCAACCCCGATTGTCACATTGTGGGTTGCAAAACGGAGCCTGGAAGTAAAGGTCCTCTGCTGAGCTGCCTCTGGAGATTTTCCTGCCTGAGCTCTTCTAACCTGAGCACATTCGCTTGAACCTTCGTTTCCCTCTGCCATGACAAACACAGTCCCTTACCTCACCGCACAAACCAGCCCGGGTTTCATGTTAATCAGCCCCCCAAATCCTGTCATCGTGCCTGACTCATTTAATAAAGCTTAGCATCTAAGCAGCTTTGCTGAAAGTGTGCTGCCCAAGCCTTGGCTCCACTGCCCCGTCCACCCCATGTGGAAAATCCCACTTTTAATATGCGTGATGGGGCTTGTGGCCTGGATTAGGGTGTTAATTGCTGCGCACAGCCATCGTATCCCCAGAGGACCATGTGGCCCCAATTAACTATTCGGCGGAGTAATAGGGGTCTGTCAGATGCTCGGAAATCTGGTGGGCGAAGGTGGTGAAGGACCGTCTTTGGGATGAATGGGTGGATCTGGCTGAGCCAGGATGGAGCAGACCCAAATACCTTCTGCCAGCGTCCTGGTGGGACCACAGGGCTGCACCCGTTTTGCGTGGTGAGAGCAGCCCAGAAACGGCCGCGGATCTGCTCCCAAACCCCTCCAGGCTGCAGTCTGAGGTTTACTTTCACTAACACCCTTGGGGACCCATCCCAAACATAGCATCCCTGCCTTCAGCTCCCATCCCTCACCGGTCCTGTGCACCAGAATCCATCTCAGAAGAAAATCACCAGGTTTGGGGCTCTGTTCAAGAGGCGAGCCCAGCGTCTTCCCCCCTTCCCCGCACTTTGCAGAGCAGTATTCCCATGGAAATGTTTCGGAAGGTTGTCACTTTGGAAATCCAGTTTGGATTTTTAGGGCTTTTCCTCTCTTTCTCCAGAATATTGATTTTTTTAACAGGTGGAGAAAAGTAGACAAAGAGGGAATTGCCTGATGAAGTCACTTTGGTAGTTTCCAAGTTTCCCAGTTAAGGAGATGGTGAGAACCCACTGTGAAACGGGAAGCTTGTCCAGCCCCTTATTTTGGATACCTTTCATTTTCAAACATCTCCATCCCACATCGCCTGAAAGAACCACAGGAAACCTATCGCAGGAAAAAGCCTGCCGTGGCCAAAACCTTAATTTTCAAGTAGGGGGTGGCTCAGCTCATGGCAGAGGGAGATGCTCTCCCTTTGTGCCACCGGGCACCCAGCTCCCATCCCAAAACAAGTGGGTTCAATTCCTTCCTCTTTCCTGTAGAACCAGGAACTTGGTTTCAACCCTCCACTGGTTTCCTTTCTCCAGGGGAGGACAGCTGATTCAGGACAAAGACTGACCGCCTCCAGCCCTGCACAGCCCATGGTACGAAGACCCTGAGCCCGGACAGGGCCACCCAAGGCAGGAGAAACACAGAGGGCTGGGGAGGAGGATGCAGAAAAGATGCTGGCGCAAGAGCCAGGAACGAAACAGGCAGCTGGGGCCAGGAATTTCTCACGGAGAGGGGCAGGAGGGACAAGAAACCCACGCGCAGACCATGAAAATTGGGATTTGCTTGAGACCTCTGCGCTCTGACGTCCTGCCTGGGAACGCAGCAGGATGTGGCCCAGCTGTACGTGGACCCAGTGGGCTCTGGCTGCAGGGTGCGTGAAAAGCCCTACAGCTGCTCCATCTGCTCCAGCACGGCCAACGGTGTGGCTGCGGGGACCCCGGCGTCGGCCCAGTCCTGGACCTGGGGCTGCCCAGAGCTCCCAGTCCCACTCAGGGTCCCAGTCCCTCCCTCAGCCAGCTGGGGCAGGGGAGAGGGGATGCACTGCCATTTGGCCGGGGA